>CAJQUW010012194.1:2500-216192 GCA_907163375.1 Prostheceraeus crozeri | reverse complement strand
ATCACGGAGACGAAACATTGCAAACATGACGCAGAGAGGTTTCACAAGGATTACCATTGCCCACGTCCCGTGCAGCTACGGACTTCACCGCTGTCTCGAAATCACCCACAGGAAGTATCACACCGAAAATCGTGCACCGTCCATGACTTGATCGCCAGACATGAAAACCGGTAGAGTTGGTAAGAGGTTGACAGACTTTGATAGTAGCTTGATAGCAAGCCGTAGAGAGCTTGATTCACCAGCGTTTTGCAATGGAGATGTTTAGAGGCCACCCATGACAAGATAGCTAAGACTCAACCGATTGGCGTTCAAAGTGCTACGTTGAGAACTGTGTCAAATGCCCAACATGAGACATGAGTTGTCCCAGCGGTTACGGTCTAAACTATGACACACTTCCTTGCCACACTTATCACTACGGCATCGTCCGCCGTCCCGAAGGAACACCCTGTCAGTGGAATATTACAGCAAAACTCTCCGTGTCTTGCTCGCTTTCAGTGAAAAGCAACTTATACCATGAGAAGACTGGCTCAGACATCATTAAAAATGCTTTCATTGACTTCAGCAGGGTCGAACACCCCAGAAAACCTCCAAAACTAGTGAATTTAAATTTTTCAACTTTTTAGCACTACTTACGACATTTTATAAGTAGTCTATCACTTAGTGCAGGTCAATAGCAACCGAACCTTTTTTAAATCAAGTGAAACGGACTTGTAGAAGCAAAGTTACAAGCCTTTAAAGTTTTGGAGTCTTTTATGGCCTGGAGACGAAGGCCATTTCCTGGCGAACCTCTAAGTCTGACGCCTTAGCTGATATCAGCAATGAAATTTTCTAAGTCGGTTTCTTACAGAAACCCGGTTTTTCAGATTTCCAATGCTATCATCGGAGCTCCAGAGTTCACCTACCCCAACCCAGTCGGGAGGAGAACTGATTTCCACAAGCCGAGTTTCCACTTATATATTGTGTGGCGATCAGCTGATGACGTAATACCCATCATCCAAACACTGAAAACCCGTCTATCTCCTGTTCTAGTGCTCCGATTGAGCTGGAAATATACCATTTCCATGTAGAATTTGACGCTGAATCTGAATCTGACCTCCGTTTTCCCATCCGATGCTTCGTTTTCGCTATACAGTGGGCAGCCATCGCAAAAATTCTAACTCGTTTTTTCGAAAAATGTTGAAAATTTTTCTCTCCGATTGACTTGAACTCTCCGATTGACTTGAAACTCACCATGCAGATAGAGAATTTCACGCTGATTCCAAATCTGAAATCCGTTTTCCAATCCGATGCTTCGTTTTGAAGCTACAGCCCAAAACGTCCCAAATTCTAACTCTGTCGTTTTTCGCCAATGTCCCAAAATCTTAAATGGCGTCTCACATCTAAACGAAGACAGATATGAACAAGCCGTTCGTTTCAGTGAATTTTTCTCACTCTTAGCTTTCAAACGAGCTATTACACGACAAAATCCGTCCACTAGAAGCAAAGTTGGAAGATCGGTGCCGAGGGGGGGGGGGAGGTCTGAACTTTTCCTCTCCGATTGAGTTGGGAACAAGTTCCTAGATCCAACTTTGGCCAAAACGTCCGAATTTGCACTCCATTTTCCAATCCGAGGCCTCCTTCCTGTCGAAAAACGACTTTTCTCATCCCAAAACCTCCAACACCTGACTTTTCCAACTCTGGCGGTTTCCTGCCATTTTCCTCCCTAAACCCAGGAAAAGTTGTCCAAACTGAGCTTTCCACTGCATTTTTCTCACTCTTAGCTTTCAAATGAGCGATTGCACGACTTTCTACGATCTATACAACCAAAGTTGGAAGTTTGACAGGAGGGGGTGGGAGAATTCAGAAATTTTTCTCTCCGATTGAGTTGGGAAGAGGTTCCTAGACCCAAAATTGGCCAAAACGTCCGAATTTGCACTCCGTTTTCCCATCCGAGACCTCCTTCCTGTCGAAAAACGACTTTTCTCATCCCAAAACCTCCAACACCTGACGGTTTCCTGCCATTTTCCTCCCTAAACCGAAGAAAATGAGTCCAAACTGAGCTTTTCACTGCCTTTTTCTCACTCTTAGCTTTCAAATGAGCTATGGCACGACTTTCTACGATGTCTAACACCAAAGTTGGAAGTTTGGCAGGAGGGGGGGGGAGGTCTTCAAAACTTTTTCTCTCCAATGTCGCTGGAAACATCCTTCCTAACCCAAAATTTCACGTAGAGCTCGAATCTGGCCTCCGTTTTCTCATCCGAGACCTCCTTCATGCCGAATTCCAGCCTTTCTCATCCCAACACCAACATCCACCCTTTCCACACTCTATCCTTCCCACATCACCTTCCTTCCCACCCCTTGCCTCATCACTCCTCCTTCCTTCCTTCCTTCCAGAGGGGGGGAGGGACCCGTTTCCTCCTCACGGACCCATTCCTCCCAACACATCCTTGACCCTCTCCCTCACACTTCCTGCCAGAGGGGGGGGCTGAGTCAGCATTTCACATTTTGGGCTTGCGTCTGCAATGTGCTTACTACTGTTCTCACTAGGGATTAACTTTTGGATCTCCAATTTTGGTATTTTCAACATAAAATCGACCATTCTCTATCGATTGGTACCGGTTTTGGTGGATTCCATGGAAATTTTTTGGATCACGCCATATTGGTCATAGTGTCTTCAGTGCTCTCCTTCTCTTCCTCAAGGTCGTTGTCTGTTAGAGTGTTGCGCTTTCGTGCTGTGCGTTGCCGCCGTCTCTATCTCATTCTGGGGTGACGTCACGGTTGTGCGCACGTCTATCTCGTTTCATCATTGTGTTCTGCTGGCAATCTAACATCCGTGTGGTGGTCTTCGGGTAGAAGTCCAGACATCGACCCTTGTGTACCGATGGTCGAACCCCACTGCGTGCAACTTTTTTTCTGTGTAATTTCTTTCTTAATTCATCATCACTTACCCCTTTTCGCTTCACTTACGCGCGTTGAACCCACCCTGTCTTCCCTTGGTTTTTCCAAGGTACTTGCCGTGCTCTCTCTCTTATTTACTCTTATTCTTTTGTTCTCTGGTCCTGTCTGTTTGACTCACCAGTTATCCAGCTACTGGCTAGCTCCTCAGTTTTAACTTAGTTCTTTCGTTCTGAGGAGGGCTGTTCTTCCAACCCTTTTAAACCCTGCCCTTCTGGCTCGGTTTTGGTTGGTTGCCGGTCCCTCCTCCGGTTTCTTTTAGGGTTTTTCTTTTTTCGATTACTGAGGAGCCTGCTTTTGTACTGGCATCTGGTGGTCTCCTTGATTGAACTGGGTTCAAATCTTAGCTTAAACTTTTAAAATCAACACAAGACTCCGTATTTTTGTGGTATTTCCTCTTTTTGCAACTGCAAATAGTCTATCAAGTTTTGAAGGCAATAGAATGAGCAGCAACAACGCCTTGTGTGACGATATGCCAAGTGGCATAAAAGTGGTTCATTGGAATGTCTGTAGCATGTGCCCTACTGGTGATAACACAACCCTGGACCAATTGAAAATGACTTTGTCTTCAAGCGGTAAAACCTGTCATGTGTTGGGCATCACGGAGACATGGTTGAATCACAACTATGGCGACGAGGAGATATTGATCAATGGCTACCACAGGCCTCTCAGAAAAGATCGAGCGAATAAAGGTGGAGGCGGAGTATTGATGTACATTCAAGAAATGTATGGCTATGTCCGGAGAGCTGATCTTGAAGATGACAACCTTGAAGCGATATGGGCGGAGATCAAATGTCAAAGTGGAAAACCCTTATTTATTTACACTGTCTATCTTCTGTCGAGCTTCTGTTGGAAAAACTTTTGGCCTATAACGTCTCAGAGCTTTCATCTACTTGGTTCAAATCCTACTTGCAAAACAGGTACCAAGTTGTGTCTCTTCAAAATGGACTATCAGGCAAGCTCTCAGTACCCAGCGGAGTGCCTCAGGGGTCTATAATCAGCCCACTGCTCTTTATCATCTTTGTCAACGACCTACCCTTACATCTATCTGCCAGCAACATCGTTGACATGTATGCTGATGACACAACCATTACTACCACCGGAAAATGCCTAGATGATGTGAAGGGCAATGTTGATACTCTAGTCAATGAGGCGGAGTCCTGGTGTAAGGGCAACTGTATGGCACTGAGCATGGAGAAGACAAAGGGCATGCTTATTACAACTCGGCAAAAACGGCGGCGACTCAGTAAGGATGAGATAACCACATTCTCCCAAAGAATATCTTTGACTGACAAGCACAAAGTCCTTGGAGTTATAGTCGACCAAGATCTGACATGGAATGAGCACGTTCAATATGTTGCTCGGCGTGTGAGCAGCTATGTTGCCTTGTTGAGAAGGATAAAGCAATTCTTGCCAATTCATGTGCGGAAAATCTTCTTCATGGCCTACATATAATCTTGCTATGACTTTTGTTTATCGGTGTGGGGTGCTTCCTGTCACATAACGAGAATTGAGAAACTCCAAAAGCTTGCAATCACAGTTGTGCTTGATCGCCCAAAACGTGAAAGCTCCAAACCTTTATTCAAAGAAATGCACATTATGCCCATGCGTACTCGAGTCGACTTTAGGCAGACTCTACTTGTGTATAAAGCCCTAAATCAGTTAGCACCAACTTATTTACAACGCATGTTTTTACGCAAGGAACCAGAGAAAAAGACACGATCTGTAACACAAGGAGACCTGTGTATTCCCAAAGTTAGAACCAAACTGAGAAAGATGACGCTTGTGGTTCGAGGTGCAGAACTCTATAATTCCTGCAATCGCTGTGTCCGAGAGGCTGACAGTGTTTTGAAATTTAAGCGAAACTATATATGTGATTTCTTCAAAAACTTCTAATTGATGTTCATTCTCTATTATCTACCTAATCATGTTTTTCTGTATGCTAGAGGACCATTGTAAATTAGCTATTGCTGCCAGTGTCATCCTCTTAAAATAAAGATTTTATTATTATTATTATTATTATTATTAAGCTGATAGTTGAGCTCTCAGGGGTGGTCGTATAGAAGTTACTTAGAACTTTCTATAATGTGCAACTATCTGGGCGTTCATCGAAGTTACTATAATGACCCGGTCACATTATCTTTCAGCTAGTACCTATATTTCCCAAGCCCGAAATTCTTCGCCGTCCCCGCACCGAGGAGCATTGAAGTTGAGTTGCTCTCAAGGTTGGTCACACTTGAGAGTTGTGCCCGTTGACGTTTGAAGTCGGCAATGATTGGCCAATTGCTCAACTATCAGCTCTCATGTGTGAACGCAAGTAAATGTGACAAGCGTCACGTAGTAGTAGACGGGGATAAGATGCGATCATAGATTTCTCAATTATAGAAACTACAATATATGTATGCACGCTTATCTTTTTATAAGGCTAAATTTCCAATAAATTGTTGATTGGATGGGTTCTCTAAGAAAATCATGTTTATGAATCTCAATTTTATCGATGTTTTCTTATTCGATATTTTCCATGCACTTAATTAATAAGGTGCACGCATCTGGCAGCCCCATTTCACTCGGTTCTTCCACTTGAATCAGTGAATTCCACTGCTGCAGCAGTGGACTCGTGGAAACCTGCGATGTCAATTTACATGATGCTCGTTGAATGGCTGTGTGAGAAGTCACATATAGAAAAAGGGATGAGCCATTTAAAAGTCCTTGAATCAGCCTTCTTATAATTGAACACCATATTTGAAACCATATTTTTGGAATTGCTTTGTTTTAAATTGAAATGACGCCAAATTCAAAATTCATTGAAATTTATATCTGCAGTGATGTGGACAGACAAAGCTGAAGACTGTCGCAATAGAAAAATGAGCTAAGTTTTCAGATTCCGGATTAAGAATATCCGATCTATGACATAGAGATTTCCGGTAGCTAAAAGTTTCAAAAAAATTCATTCTTTGTGGTGTTGACGCTCAGATTTATAGTGGCGTTAAAACACACATCATGCATTAGTGTATGTGAGCTATTCCACTGCATATCAGTTTCCCATAATCTCACTGAATACGACAACATTGCCTATATCCCATTGGCAACGATTGCACTTACCATGCCTTTTTTGACAGCTGACGCCGAGCGTAGTTTCTCAGGCTTAAAACGAATCAAAACTCGACAGAGCAACAGACTGTTGGACTGTACCCTTTCAGCATTGTTGAATGTTTCAACGGGTACACGGTCCGCCAACACTATAGCCATCAGGATGGAGCAGCCATAGCAGATAAATGGTTAGGATCCAAAAATCCACATGCTGTCACAGATGGACCGGTGAAGAAGATGAAGAATTCTCTTGAAAAGATGGAAGAACCAAATGCACGCAGAATCATATCACAGAAAGATAATCAGGAAGAAATTCTGAGGAGCTAGACATGGTCAACTTGTTGAACGACACAAGCGATCAATTTTGTTTCTAATGTATTTGTTCAAGTTGTTCAGTAGGCGGTAGGTCTATTAGACGGTACTTATATGCTACTTACCATAATCATACTGATATCAACAGGGCATGAATAACTTAGCAGAGTGGACAGAGTAGAAACCAGACCTATTATACGTGTAGACGAAGATAAGAAATATACAGGAATATTTTCGTAATTTATTAACAAGTGTTTCTTCCTATAGACACCGGTTTATTTAGCAATCTACTGTGCATCGTTCTCGGACCTTAAAAAATACCTATTCAAAGGTCAGAATTCTGACCATTAATACAGTAGTCGTAGTTAAGTTATAAAATTTATAACCGTATAAAAGCGTGAGCCGTCACGCCGTGTAGCCTACTATTTCATTAATGTTGTAGCCTACTATGAATCCTCAATGTTGTACTTCTCGAGAATGTCATCTGAAAATATAAACTCTCAGAACAAGGCCTAAACCTAAATATTGAATGAGAGCGTGCTGCATTATCAGGGTCGAATGTAGCGAATGAAATAGGCCTAAATACATGTTTAATAATAATTGCCTACTATATCTATTTTTTTGCAATGATAGCTGTTTCGTGTATTGTAAACATATAGCTCTAACAGCTCTAACTTTCGAACTATTGAAGCGATTGACTTCGTCTATGAAAAACGGATGAATCAGAGAATTAGGATCATCTCGTCTATTCATTTAACTAAAAATTCTCAACACGAGATGATGAAGCGCAATCTTAGGTTGCAAAATCAATTGCGCATTGCCATTTCTGATCCACGATGTTGCCGTGAAGTACGGAGCCACCAGCATCTAAAGGACATGTGCTTCGATACCGATTATCTCTGGCCTCTCGTCGAATTTTCTGCAAAACGTCTTGAGCCAATACGGAATGCGATAAAGGAAGTTGAAGGAAACTTAGTGCGAGTTTCTGTTCTCCCCCGACTTTGGCGCTACATCGAACATTGTGTAGAAAATAGCTTGCGGGAGGCAAACTGCCCATTGACCAAAGACGAGGCAGATCTACTCAGAGCGGCTATTCGAGAAAGAAGAGAATTCTCAGTGCGATCAACTCAGATGGCAGCCAATCTTCTCGACCCAAGATTCTGCAGGGATGACTTGGACGAAGTTGAACATGCGCAGGCTATCAAGGAAATCGTTAAAATTGCTGAGATGCTCGGTATAACTAACGATTTAGTCATGAAGGATTTTATTGCTTTCAAATCTCGAGATGGGCCAGTTTATAGTAATGAACTTTACTGGTCTATGATTGAAGATGAAACGGATCCACTACAATGGTGGAATACTTTTTGTGGCCACAGAGTGTTAGCACCAGTCGCTAAACAACTTCTCAGTCTTCCAGCATCTGTGGCTTGTGTAGAGAGATCCAACAAAGAATATGGCATGCAAAAGACGAAAAAAAGAAATCGCCTCACAAATGATCGCTCTGCAAAACTTACAAAAGTGAGTTACAATATCAAGGTGAGGCATTTTGCTAATAAACGTAAAGCTGATCAGAAGCAACACCAGGCCCTGACAGTTCCCGATCTTATTGAAGTCGGCACTGAACCAGCAATTGTGGATGTTGACGATACAACAAATAAGGAAGATGATGAAGAGCAAGTTGTTGAATTTGACCAAGATGTCGGAAGCTGCAGTGAAGAGGATGACAATGACAATGTGGAAATGGTGGAAGAAACAATTGAAGTTGGTAATTGGGTCTGTGTAGAGTACATGATACAAAATCAACGCAGTCGCCGAGGAGTAGTACGGTTATATTACGGCTGCGTTCAATTTATTGAAGGTGACCAAATCACTGTTAAATTTCTAAAAAAGGTAAGAGACATATACATGTAAATATATATAAGTATGATAGCCTAGATTTAACACACAGTACCTTAGCTTTATCTAGTACAATCTGGACAAACTGGCATTATGAATATCCTACTGGCCATATAAAATTGAATTATTATCGTAATTGATTTGCCTTTAAATGATTATAACAATTTGAAGGCAAATCAATTCATTTACTATAATTTAATTTAAATTGGCTTACTTTGAATAGCTGTCTTTCATGAATGAACGTAGTAAACTCAGTTCATATTGTATCCGCATGTAGAATTAAGTACGTACAGACTTAGGAAAAATAACAGTGAATAAAATAGAAGATATTTTCAACAAACAATTCTTTAGGTCTACGAGATTGTTTATTCACTAAATAATATGATCTAATAATATAATAGGTAGATAATATGATAAATAATATATAATATGATTTTAATGAAATGCTCACAAAAATTATGTAATTAGGCTATTATTCGTATAAATCCCAGAACATTTGTTAAATGTTCATATTATATCGTGCTCTTTGATATTTGTTTCATTTTCAGATTCTCGTGAGTAGCTATCAATTTCCGGAAGTGGAGGAAATCGACATAGTAACCGTGCTGTCTGCACACGCGTCAAGGAGCCGGAGCTGGCCTCTGGCTGTACCAGGAGGAGAACTATCTATGTATTCTGCGAGTTAGAGCGTGAATCATTATTGAAAAAGGTAGCAAAAAAGACATAACCTCAAGCACAGTGAAAGACTTCATATGGTATTGTTTTTCTTTATTGAAGATTTGTAAGAGTATATAATTTTGTTATCCAACTTTGTTAGCCTCCAATTGTTAGACTACTGATTTTTTTGTTTTAATTAAGAAATAGAGATTTTTGTAATTAGGTGATGTTTTCAAGTATCGGTAGATTATTTAGGCTTATTCATGTCCAAATCAAAGTCAAAATCATAGAATGCCTTGACATCCTTCTCCCTCATATAGGCCCAATATATTCCTCTCTATTTCTTGTCGAGTAAATTTCACGATATATCCGTGTTTGTTCAATACTCCTAGTTGTGTCTTCCCGTATTTGTTTAATTTAAATTAAGCTTAATTTACCAATCTCTCAAATAAAAATTGCACAGATGTTGCTGTACCATAATACTTGTTTCATTCAAAATGAGATACCGTATCATTTACCTAATAACACTATATTGCAAATTTACTTAGATGGAATATTTTTCGTTGACAGGAAATTTTTTTATTTTTCCATATTTTTCCAATTTTCCCGGTAATTTTTATATCTATACTCGTAGTCCAACTCCATAAAAGCTCCATCGTCCCCAGTTGTTCGCCCTCTTTCTCCCCTGAGTGAAATTATACAGATTCCCAGAATATCAAGTCTCAAGCGAGTCAACCTCATCACTTGGCTAACTAGGCCACCTTTCTCCTTTTTTCGCTAATCTTCATTGATAATCTTCTGTAAAAGTTTTGAACTTCATGTCCCATTCCTCCTGAGCAACTGAATATCAATGGACAGAAAGAGCCCATGTCCACTTCCAAAATCAATGCATTGTATTCCCTCTACTTCTGATTTTTCTTTTAACTTTTCTCGATAGCTTCAATAAATACTGAATCGAATAGCCAAAATCAAACTCAGATGAAACGTTGAGGGCATGACTGAAGCAATTACTGTGTTGTTGTAGGGCCCTCCGCTTCTGCGACATTTCATCTTCGCACAATTTGAATTTGAAATTTTTACCGTTCAATGTTCCCCATGTGTGGAACAACCCACTGGGACACATTGAGCCAACTTTATTTTTTGCACTCTTGTTCAACTTCATTAGACTTTAAATATCAGATCTGTAACTTCAGTTTGCAAATTAGCAAAATCAAACAACAAAATTTGTAGATTGAGATATTGACCAAAGGGGTGTTTGATGTAAAAAAAAACACATGCCATTTTCGGAAAGAAGTGTTCATAAATTCCATCAGAGTTCTCAGATAAATAGGCTAGCATTATTCATGATAGAAGAGCCTTGGCAAGAGCATGCTAGATGCATTGATAGGCCCTAGACCATAGACAAAATTGCATTGATCATTGTGGTCATCAATTGACGCATGGGCCTAGCATGTAAGATACGAGTAGGCCTAGGCCAAAGAAGCCGCGAAAACATCATTAATCAAAACATGAACATCAGTTAGTTACATTTCAACTATGTATGATTAAACTCTACTTTAACGCAGTTTTAAAACAGATAGCATTCTAGATCTTCTGAGGAATGATTCTTTACTGATTGATTTTTATACCAACCATTTTTTTAATATTGAGAGTTAATAGCCTAAGTCCTCTCTCTTATGCCATCAGAACTTAAAAGTTCCATGAAATTTTGTCATGAGAGTTGTGGCATTTCTACGATCTAAGTAGTGTATAGAGGGGGCTTCGCTTTGTCTCATGTCATTGGGCTTCTTCTGTCTCTCTAATTCGCCAACCTCTCAAAAAAAAAAAACGTGCGCGTTCTCAAATAATTTCTAACTACTAGATTGATGAAAGCGAAAAAGAATGCTTGAGAAAAATGTCTAATGAAAATATAATTTTATGTTTGGCAGCATTAAAACAAAAGTTCCGATTTTCTTAAAATTTGCTTTTTCATTTAAGTCTTTAGGAAATCCTGTGTAAATATGATGAACACAAGCATTGAAATTATCGGAACTATAATATGTTTATTTGATACAGGCAATGTCTTGAAGCAAAAAAGCTTCTGCTATTTGTATTTTCGGAGATAGAGCTGTTGGTTTAATGTGGCCCATCCTCCCCTACGTGTACTACATAGTATACATGCCAATGATGTCATAACTCATACATTATTTTCATTTCAGGCCCTATATCCGCTTAGCGACCTATTCGCCACTTCTGATGGGTTGGAAAATTATTCTTTTACGGAATACCGCCAGGTGTTCCACATTGCTATCGTGCAGGCGCAAACAATCGTGACTCATGATAAACATGCATTGTGGATTCATAATACTTGCACAATATAGTTAGAAAAATATTTTGCTTGTTTACTTAGTTGATTGGTTATTCACCACTTCCAAATTCAATCATTTGCTTGTTTTCACTTAGGCCTAAATTTGAACTAATTGATTGATATTGCTTTTAATTTCAATTAATTGATTGATGTTGCATTTTATTTCAATTAATTGACTGCTACTGTTTTCAATTTCAAATGATTGATTTTGCTTTTTAACTTCAATTGATTGATTGCTCACGAACGCCAGTTTCAATTAGATTGAAAAGAGCAGTAAAAATGCTATCAATTTGTGATAATCCTTGTTTAGAAGATAAGCTATTTTAAGAAATCAGGAGGGCAAGAAATTCGTAGAAATCCTCTTCCGCTTGCCACCTCAGATTTCTACATTTTCTTGACCCTCCGGCTTCTTGGAGTAGGCCTACTCATTATTCCGTGATATTTCAGTCGTTTGGGATTGTTTTAATATCCGAAGGCTACGAACATAACTTAGGTTTCCGGTGTCGCGGTCTTTCCATCGGGCAACAATAAATTGATCATACGATCATGCGCTATGTGCGCATTCCCTTGCAGTAAAATCTACACATTACGACGAATCGTCGAATCATGTGTGCTTGCTGCATAAAATGAACATTGACCGCATTGTTGAAAGAAAACAAACAAGTCTTTTAAAGAGAACTTTACGACTGTATTATACTAATGTGTAAAATTTGTAAAACAGTCATTGTTCGATGACACTGAAGGCAGGCGACACCAAACAATGCCAAGAGCCGGTAAAACGCAGAATAAGGCAAAACAAGGGGCGGGCAAGGGACATTAGATACAATGGACATGGCTGTTGGTCATAAGCTGGACAGAGAAATTACAGACTTGGTCCGACACGGGGCAAGGGTTTACAGAAACAAAGAAAGCCGAAAAGAGACAGTTTAGTGAAGATGTGTGGGAATGATAAGCCAAAACACGGCATACATTAACATTCGAAGGATTGCAGAAAGAGAATAATTGTATTTTAAGATAACATTTCGTTTTATCCCAATCTCCACTTATGCTCTATTGCCTTTCTATAAATAAAATGAAAAACAAAGGATTCTGAACGCTGAAAGTCGAAGTAATTGAAGTTCATCATTGAGGATTATGAAGGAATTCAGACAAAGTAATGAGTAGAAATTATACTGCTGAAAGTGAACTGAAGAAAACATTTTATCCAAGTAGCACCATAAATGGGATCTGAAAATAACAATCATTGATAAGAAAGTAAGATAGATGTGGAATTATTTAGGAGAACACTAAGATCGAACCATTAAGGAGAAACAAGGTCGAAGACGAATCGAATAGGTACAGTTATGAAGAGTTATACAGAAGTGATTTATTTTAACTGTCAAGTTTACTGTATTTTTCTATACCGAATAGGCATGTAACACAACTAGAATCTATAATATAAAATAGGTGGGGCAGATTGGGAATCGGGCGGATTAATTAGGCACATGTTGAGGCTGTCTTAGTCAGCGATCATAATTGATGCTGACAGTGAATGCCTCAGCGACATGTCGACATTTTTTCAAACACACGATAATTTACGGGCAAAAATATCTCATACGTTAACCCAGTTCAACAAGGGAATCAACTCCTCACTTCTCAATAACACTATTCTGAAAGTCCTATGTTAATATGATAGCGAGTGTGCATTTGGCGCATGAAGGATAATTAAGGTGTCAAAAGAAAGCAAGGAAAGAGATCTTTGAATCTTGTACAAATCGGCAACATCAAAACAAATTCAATCAGTTCTACAATTACACAGTCAGATTGCCTACCTGCTTATAATCAGGAAATCGCTTCAACCGAAACCAATTTCATAGACAACCAAAATTTCCACAAAAATTCTTCACTTCTATTTGATATGACCAATTGGAGCTACATTTACGTTTTGATAACAAAGTCACCAAATCTCAGTCAGATTCATCGCTCTTACTTTCCACATCAAACACATCATAGCGTTCACAATCAGACAAGGCAACCGCCGAATACTGAAAACAGCTCAATGACAGTAACATTGAACTCTACATCCCGATTCATCAACAAACTTAACCTTGAGCTCAATCAAGATCATTGATCATACACTTCATGCGTGCAGAGCCGTATAGTCATCAAGGTGCGCAATCCATTCATGTAAAGTCAAGTCTACGAAGGTAGTCTGACATTTGGAATGAAATTTTTAGACATGGAAGAAGATATTTACGAGCAGCAGAGGATAGAGAACGCGCACGAGAGCGCTGGAGTAGAGACGTTCATGAAATTGCAATTAAGTCGTCATAAACTTGAGTGCAACCCAAAAGGCGACATATGGAGAAGCATGAATACACACACGCATAGACATCGCAAGGACAAAGCCCTGCTCAATTGTACGTGCTGCACCGTACCGACTGAATCTACATACCGGACGAGCACGAGTTAAGTCAGCTCTATGAGATCGCGGAAGCAGGAAGGTATGGCAGTAATCCATTGCGTGACTAACATCTTCACACACATCGAACACGCAAAGTAGGCAACTAGCTCGCAAACACACAGACACACACTTCATGCCACCTAACACATTTCATTCATGCTCATTTCGATAAAGCAATCATAGACAGCATTCAATTTAGTTCAATCTGTTTAGGAGATAGGTTGAAGGAAGGGACCATTGGAATGGAAGAAGGAAAGAACAACAACTGTTAGGGATCACAGGTTGACAAAAGGCGATGAGACAGACGAACATACACGGACACATGTGATTAGTACGAAAGCTCCGGGCATTTATGGGACGATAGAGGTCCGAGTCACTGAGTGTCAATGGTTACTGTTGCACAGCGTCGAGCGCCGACTATACATATCACACAGGTAGAAGAAGACAGGAACCAAGACGTTGAAGAAAGAAGCAATTACAGAGTTTTAACTCAAACACGGTCACGCGTGCACAGACAAACACTACTGCTGAGGAGAGCAATGGAGAATGGCCGGGCCCTTTACCATGTACACCGTCTACGGTGAGCTCTCTCCCAGTCTTCACAACACGTACGGCGTTGTTTGGCTCTGAATTCCGCTCTAGTCGCACTACGCAATCGAGTCGATAATAAGAATGTCGTTGATAATGATGAATAATGATAAGGATCGGTTGTGGTCGTGGAACGCATGGGTTGACAAATGGGATAATTTACAGAATGAGGACATGATAACTCTCAGCAGACCTCACTCTTCTGGTCAGCCATCTGGCGGACATGTTCAGTAGTGAGACGATGATCTGAAGGTTATATTTGAATATGGCTGTCCGATGGTCCACAAAACTCGATGATATTTGTCACTACACAACACAAGTCTGGAACAGTATCTTGGCTGCTTGCTGCTCTGCACAATTGAATGGTCCGGTCTGACTGTCAGTCAATAGTCAGACAAGTTCTCCCTCTCGGCCTTCCTCGGCTCCTGCTGCTGGACACAGCCTCCACTTCGGTTTGGACGCGATAATGAGAATGCTGCGATTTATCCAGAGGATAACTTGTAGATGACATGCTGCGTTCCGTGTTCGGGACTGCTCACTTCTAACACGTACGCTATGCACAGCAAAACTTCACCAGTATCCTTGTGAGTTGCCACCTAAAGCAGAAAATAGATGTTTCAGGTTGCTTTTTTCAACAACAATTTCGCATGATACTTCGGTATGAAACTTCAGAAATGAATAATTTTATCATTGTCACATTGCAATAAGAGATTTAAATCAAACGAGATCCAAGAATATTTCCTGACTAATTTAACTTTATTAAGCGAATAAATATATTTTTATAAATATTAGATATTTCATAAGCTCTTTTTGAAATTATTGGTAATGATATTTCTCTCCAGCGTACACAAGAAAGTATGCTGAATTTATGTTGAAAACGGTACATCGTCATCGGATTCTACAATCACGAACAAATGCATGTCATTGGTCGAATGCCATTGTCACACGATAGCTCAACCAAAGGTTGCAATAACAACTAACTGAGTAAACCAGGGGTTTTCAAGCTTTTTTCGCGCCCCCACCGAAATGATTAAACTGCCTTGCGTCCCACTATAGTCTTGTCGACGCCACACGACGTAAATTCCGACGTTCAGTTATCGCTGGTATTGATCACAATTTACCACATTCTTTTAACTTCCTACATTTACGACAAAGTATCATCTCCGACGGTGCATCTAATAAAAGTGCATGAAAGAAAGTGAAAAGAAAGCATCATCCGGAATGGAAATTTAGTACATTTATTAAAACGTTCGTATAGAAAAGTAGCTCCTCAAAAACATCAACGTCTCATTGCTGCTCACCACACTTTCCTAAGTGAAAACCTTGAATGCGTTGAGCTTGTCATAATTCAAAAACATTGTGGCTTTTGCCTTGCAGGGAACAACTTAGGTCATTCAGTTTGGCAAATATATCCGCAAGATAGGCCATTGATGCGAGAAATTTGCTGTCATTCAACTTTTCGAGTAGATATTAATTTGCCTCTAGCGTTCCACTGCGTATTTCGCCTACACCGGGTCATAGAATAAGTGTATCAGTCTTGGTAGAAGCCATTGCGTCGCGCCCCCTTTGGGGGCATACTTTGGAACCCTGGAGAAAACTAATACGCGCAGGCTGTCAAGAAGTGAAGCATCGGGAAACAGAAAAAATCGACAGAAATTTTCTCAGAAAATAGAAAAAACAAAAAAACAGAGCTAATTCACACAGCATTGAGGAAACCATCAATTAAAATCAAGCTACAATGTGAGTCTCATGAAATTTACAACGAAAAATTGCGGTCAAAAATCGACAATGACTAAATTGCAAGCAATATTTAAACTGCACATGTACGTTTTATAGCTACACAGGAGCCTAATTCAAAGAGGTTCAATGTGTTTTGTGCTTGTGATCCACGAATGGTCAAAATAAATCAAATTTTAATGTGGCTCTACATTCGATTCGCTAAAATACATGTGAGAAATATATTTATTGTGAAATACACGTAGCATGCATTTCTAATTACATGTACGGGTACCTGTATTTTGAGAAACATAATTCTTTTTATCTCTAAAGATCAGCGTCTTTCAGTCAAAAGCTACAAAAAATGGTATTCAAACAACTCATGCTACAATAAAAAATGAAAAGTAGAAAAAAACATATGTGAAAGATCTAGGTGAATTATATATGGCAGGGTAACAAAACAAACTATCAAATTCTGAAGAAGTCGTCCTTCTCGCCCTTTATAACGATGTGTTCACTGTTCATGTTCGCTTTATTTTCTTCGGATGATTTTATCTTCCTTCCGCGTCTCATTTCATGTCTGTGAGACTACCTTCAATTTACTCTGAGCACTGTCCAATGCTAGCCTAACTCTGATCGCATCGCATTTTTCAAAAGCTACCTGTAAATTACGCGATGCCTATCCTATCCTGTGGCCCTCCCGTCACTTCACAACTTTCATTTGCATCCTTTTCATATTCAATACGTGTATGTGTCTCTTTTCTTTCTCATCTAAGACCATGCTTCCTTTTTACAGATTCAAAACCTCAAATTTTGACGACTTCTTTCATGGTTTCTTGTCAGTCAGAAGTCGCTCTCTTCTTCTAATCACTAACTGGCGATGAACATCCCTCAAACAAACAAACATGACTTCAGAAAGAGTGTTGACCTGAACAGTTCCTCCGCTCCTTGTTGAGTTTCAATGGACAATTTTTTTCGTTCTCATGTTGTTGTTTTTTTGGTTATCCGACTGACATCTCTCAACGCCAGCATTCCCATTGTGGACGTGTATGAAAGTTTTTGGTAACTTTTCTTAGGCATTTGCTCTCATCGCCAGATATTTATGAGAAGGCATCTTTTCTAAGATGGTCAAGTCACAGGATCGGATGGTGTATATTTACTCGGCCAGTTCAATTAAGTAGACCCTTAGCAAGACAAACTCGTCTCTGACCATGGAAACTCCTCACTTGTCGTCCCCTTATCTAGACAATGCAATCCGAAACAATTGAGATCTTTGACCATGTGCCAATCAACATGTTGAATTCTGCATCAATTTTCATACTATTTCAAGCATGCTCGAAATCTTAAATATCGCACGAAGAGCTTACTCTCAATTGGAGGAGAAAATGTCAGACACAACTACATATTCGAAGTTTGCTTGATAACTAATTTTAGGATCATCTAAACATTTCCAGAGAGGTGGCAAGATTCTCAACTTCTTAACAAGACAGACGCTTTGTTACCTTTTTGGCGGAAGAAGTGATTTACGTTAAATCCCATTAATTAAGGATATCAAAGAATATGAAGATATATTCAGCTCGGTTGGCATTTCTGGAATTTGAAGCTTTCCAAACGAAATACTAGGAAAAGTTGTCTATTATCTAGAAATAGTAGAAAATAGCAGTTTTGGAAAAAGGAAAACAGAATTTTTACTAGAGCGTCGAAAAAAAGAATAAAACAGAGGACTGACAGCCTGCATATGCAACATAACCATGAGCTGTAATAGTTTCGAACGTCATACCAAGTATTTGTCTCCTCGATGA
This sequence comes from Prostheceraeus crozeri, assembly GCA_907163375.1. NCBI lineage: Eukaryota > Metazoa > Platyhelminthes > Polycladida > Euryleptidae > Prostheceraeus > Prostheceraeus crozeri. The sequence goes on along the minus strand of CAJQUW010012194.1, from coordinate 198,407 downwards.
ACATTAGATTCCACAACTTACGAATATCCTCAAATCCGAACATAGCCCACCAAATTTAGAGCTGAATATCCCATTTTTCATTAACAGCAATTAATTCTACTGGAATATGTCATCGCACAATAAGTACAAGTTAAGATCAGAAACAAGAATGTTTTGTTATCGAAGCTATAGATAAAATATTTCTGGTTTTAGGCGACTAGCTTAACTGTCCGTTGGTCTCGTGTCCATGAGTATGGCACACAAAGGATTTCCAACTAAATATGACCCCGACCACAACCGCAAAAACGAGCAGAAAAATATTACTTTTGTATGATTTCATGCAAGTATATGTATGTGCATCTCATCGCTGAACAGACAAGCATAGTTGTCAAGTCGCGCGACTGTTCCCGTCATAAGACACTTTTCTCCCCAGAGACAATCTCAATGTCAAGCAAGGAACATCCTCCACCAGTGCTCATACAACTTGCTGTCAGTCGCGTGCCGGAGTCGGGAGTGGCAGAAAGTGAACACAACTCAGCCCGGGGGAGACGACCTCTGCATACTTCCTGCCACCATTTCAATGCCGCAGAATGAAAAACCCCAAGTGACGCTGATGGTATGCAGAGCCATTCACTTCTATCATCGCCACGCCCCTGAAACAGAACGACCTCAGAACCAACTAATCCACCTTCAAATCCTCGGATCTTTTTATCAATCTCTAGTGGAACAATTCTTCGCACTCTCTTCTTACCGAAACCATCAAAATATGCCGATGATGTTCCAAAATCACGTCCTCCACTAAGTACGAGTAGCAGTCAAATTTTAACAAGTTGAAGATCACTGCGACAATTATACAACTGTTGTAAACGTGTTCATAGGTCAAAGCATGAGTGGACATTATACGAGGTAAGAAAACAGCCACTGAATCCTGTTAATCGCATCCATTGAATGTAGAGCGACCGAAATTAGGATCCTCGAGTAAAGATCAACCGCTACGCGACAGACTGATAAAAATTAATCCGTGTGACTATTTCAAATGACTTAAATTCGTTCATAGGCCAATATAGTCATGTATTAGGTCATAGGCAAATATTTATGTCTGACAATAGCTTCAAAATTCTACATAAGAAAGTCTTACAACATAGAACCCTTTCTCTATGAGCAATTGCACGCGAAAATGAAACTAAGAGATGAAATGCAGTAAGATTACCTTGATTATCCGAACGCCAAAATTTCAACGCGCCCTCAACAAGAGAGAACCCGAAAATTATGATAGTCGAAGATGTGCTTGAATTATAAATTCAGCTATACTAGAAATGCATTAAAGAAACTACGAAGAGGAAAACATACTCATTCCATCAAATGTGTGCAATACATAATGTATTAGAAAATCTTGAAAAAGAAAAGTTCATAATCATGAAACTATGCGAGTTTGAAGCACGATAGGATTGATAGGTTTGAATGACGCTTTTGAGCAGCTAGTAAACGTAGACGAAGCAGCAAGGAAGTGTTTATTCTTGCAATACTGTGTTGCCAACGGCTCAAATGCAATATAAATACGCAGACCAATATTTTTTTACGCAGTTTACTTGACATCGAGACTCAATCGATATTCAAACAAATCATGACGATAAATATATCATTTGGGACTAATTTATGCATTTCATTTTCGCTTGTCTGATATAAGACGGGCTTTTATGATTTTACAGTAACACCAAAAAAGATCAACTGTTCCTAAACATAAGTTGAATCCAATTATGAACTTGAAAATTAATTCAAAAAGTTTGAAAAGTATAATCAATGATTACATGTTCTTTACAGACTTAGCTACAGCCAGATCAGTCAATTTTTTTTGCATTGATGCTTTTATTCTTTGCCAGTTTTTCGGTTTCTCGTTCAAGCATTTTCTCATTTTCTTTCATGGCTGACATTTTCTTCTTATACTGTTCTGACATTTACTCAGCTGCATCTTTCTCTGCGTTGAGCTCAGCTTTCTAAGCTATCAGACGATATTCCTTTTCCTGTAATTTCCTTTGTCTTTTACTGACTTTGATTTCACTTTCAATTTGTTCATGAATTCGTTTCCTGTTATCTAGTTCTTTCTCTCGACCTGCATTTTCTTCCTTTTCGGATTTTATTGAATACACCGCACTATTTCAATAATTCGCTTGTCCCCGAATTAAGTGTGCATCGTCAGAAAAATATGCACCATTTTTAGGCAAATCGTGAAAAAATACGCACTGCGTATTTTACGCAACTGTTCACAACACTGTTGCAACATCCCTTTGATATGGCAGCCATGCTAGGCATATGTTAAATGCCTGGAGGATCAGATGCTATTCACTGATTGGCCTTAGACTGAGGACTGCTTCCGAGAATTTACGTTGCGCAAGGAGCAACGATTTAACCGAAAAAACTGCCCTTTTTACAGCCTGACGCAAATTGCTTGCTGATTGGGTAGACTTACAGTACAAACAACCGAGACAAAGGGCATCGATTGAAGAACAGATTTCCAAGGAAAGATTGCGCGCTCGGATTTTTCGCATGCATGTTGTGTGATTGAAATGAAAAATATTCAAGGAGAACCAGCTACTCGCATGTACAACATCTTAATTTTCAAGAATTTAGTTTGCATATACCATCTGCAGATGTATTTAGACATGAAGAAAGCATTTATCAGTGCACGTGATTCTGATTTTTCGATTTTGAATGATCGAGGACGTACTGCACTGATAATTATTTTCGGCATTCCACGCTGAAGAAAATCTAAAGACATAGATTTAAAACATTCTGTGTGATCCTCCTAAGCAACCACCAATAAACGAAACTCCCGCTTGATTGCCACCTCGTTTTGATATGATGTCCATATCACAATCAGTTCCTTTTTTGTTACTTCGTGTAGTCTTTCAGGGTTGCATGTTGATCATTTGATTGAAGGGTGTGACCAGCGCTGCCACCGGGCTTCGAGACCACATCCGCGCAAGCAGTGTGTCGATGCAGGGTGCTATGCATGAAGGTCTAAACTCAAGCCTATGATATACTAGGGAATTGTATCCATGAGCACTTACTTTGTGGGACACATTCGTTGTTGCTGGAAACTATCTACTAGGCAGTGGATTGGTAATTTGTTTCATGGAAAATGTTTACGAAAGGAAAGTTTCTGTTGCTAGAAACTTACTTCTAACCTGGGGCCGTATTAATAGAGATAGCACTAGCCTAGCACTACCCTAGTGCTAGCCTAGCAGCAACTTCCGCATTAATAGAGCTAGCATTTGCTATAGCATTTCCTAGGGGTAGCGCTAGGCAAGTTGCTACTAGGGTCAGTAGCACTAGGGGCAGTAGCAACTTGAGTTCCGTATTAATAGAGAAAGCCTAGCGTCAACTCCGGCGCCAGTTAATGCTAGATCAAGTTTCATTGACGTGCCGATTCAGCGCGCAGCTGCATTCACCACCTACTCTCAGGCCCGGCAATCGAGTCATAGAAATCTGGCAATTCGACGCACATTCCGAGTGAAAATATGTTGAAGCGCGCGCGTTCAGTGTTAACAATACAAGTGTGAATGTCGGAGATCAAAGCAATTTCCTTCATTCCCGCCTGTTGACTCTTATCATTCAGAGAAGACAAAACATCGAAATGATAACTGTCTTGCTGATGAACGATTGTCAAATAGTTTAATATATGAAAGGGGGCTCATTTTAATGGACATCATCTCCCGATCTTCAATATGACATCAGAATGAACTAATTTTGCAAGTTATGAAAAAAAGAATACATTCTTCATAGTAAATGAATATGACGTCCTTAGCTTGCGGTGTTTAACGTCCTACACAATAGAGTGAAATGTAACGTGAGTATCAGCAGTGAACTATTTGCGGTTGAAAGGATGAATTTAAGAATTTTAGCCACTTGACATCTCCGCACGTGCATTGAACTCCCAATTATGATTACTGTAATAGAGAACTTGAATAAACTCAACGAAATTTTAAAACAATCCCTATAATTTTGCTGGAACAGTAGCGAAAATGTGGAGTATAGAAGTCTGTCAATTAGACGCTCAACTTCGAAATAAAATTTGTACATGCGCGCACGTTCGGCTTTAACAATACAAGGCTGTTTGCTGGAGATTAAAGTTCCGTCTTTCCTGCCCGGCTGTTGACACTTATCACTCAGAGAAGATAAAACATCAAATATTATGAAACCTTGCTTATGAATAATGGTTGAATAATTCGATGCATGAAATGGGGCTCATTCCAATCGGTATGTCCTTCTGATCTATAATGTAACATAATAATTAGCTAAATTTCAAAGTGTAAAAACAGTGTAGAATACATTTCTAATAATATGTTGCCAAGCAAGTGACACAACATATGACACCCCCTACCGCACACGATGGAGCAATGGCAATCCAACTCAATGTGTAGTCTCAGTTTCATTATTTTGGTAGGTACGAGTATTAGAAAGTAATTCTTAACAATTTACATCTATGCGTAGTGGGATCCTCCCATGCCATTATCGCTCTAATTATGAATTTAAAGTATACGCTAAAATCTGAGAATGAAATTTCAGAAAATATATTTTTCTTTGAAAAATCCGAAAATAAATCCCTCGAATCGTCTGACATTACATTGTGAACAAGTCACTACATACGAGGCTTGGCCAAAAAGAAACGAGACTGACTTTTTGAATTCAATACGCTCATAATACCACTTATCGGAAACCAATTTTCCTATTTGAACAAGGGTCATGTGTTAACTTTGTCGTCTGGTGAGTTCTTATCATTTGCAACAGTGCGTGACACTTATCAGAATGCTAACATAAAATTCTTGACAAAGCTGGGTAAAAGCGCGACGGAAACGTTGTCTTTGCTGCAGCAAGCCTACGGAGAAGAGTGCATGTCTCGCGCACGAGTGTTTGAGTGTACGACAAGACCGCAGATTGACCATCAGAATGATGGTGAGAACTAGAGATGTCGAACAATCTGGTGTTTGGGAATGAAGAAGATCTGCGCAAGAATGGTACCGAAACTGCTTTCTGAAGAACAGAAATCACGTCGCAGCAACAACTCGAAGATTTTCCCACGTCATCACGGACGAGTCTTGGATTTTTCAATACGACCACAAAACGCCAGAGTCGCCAGTGAAGTCGCCATCGTCACCAAGACCAAGAAAGCACGAATGAGCAAATCCAAGGTCAAGGTATGTTGATTGTGTTCTTCGACTGCAAAGGGTTAGTGCACTACGAGTTCGTACCTGAAGGACAGACTGTAAACCAGGAATTTTACAAAGCGGTTTTGGTTCGTCTCATGGAGAAGGTCAGGCGAAAGAGAAGAAATCTCTGGGAAAACAAGCAATGGCTCCTGCACCATGACAATGCTCCAGCCCATTCAGCCCTCTCCATCCGCCAATTCTTGACATCAAGACACGTGACCACTTTGGCCCTTACTCTCCAGACTTAGCACCTTGCGATTTCTTTTTGTTCCCGAAATTAAAAAGCGTCTTGAAAGGTAACCGTTTCGAAGACATCGGGACGAGACGACGTCCCTTAAGAACATCAAAGAAGAGACTTCTCAACATGCTTCAGTGCATGGAAAACAAATGCAGAAGTGTATTGATCAACAGGGGGACTATTTCGAGGGAATTCACCGTTGATTCTGTATTTTGATTCTAAATAAATGTTCTGGAAATAAAGTCTCGTTTCTTTTTGGCCAAGCCTCGTATAAATATAATTTGATGCATTATTGTAATTCCTATCTTAAACGTTTTTTATCAAATCATTAGCAGTGTCAGATGTATTGATTTGGAGTTTTCTTCTTACTCTCTGAATTTCTTCTGTTATCTGAATTATTTCCGAATTACTTTCTAAAGCCTTTTGGAGAGAAAAATGTTTGTCAATTTATCGCCAATACATCTTGATTCTTATCAGGCTACTGAGATAAAAAATTACAATTCGATTACTTATCAATTTTAAGCACACTATTTCATCACAATTTCATTATCATACAAATTTATCAACGATTGTGAATGTCAAGCAATTTGAAACGCGCTTGTAGGGATATTCAAAAATGCGCTTGAGATTCTAAAATAGCAAACCCACAATTCAGTAAATTCAGTAGCTATGAAAATCACGGAATTTTTGCACCGTTGTATCACTCCATGCGCAAGCAATTAGTATCAATGATAATCTATTTTGACGTCATTAAGTGAAATTTATAAATAGGAATATTGGTTATCTAAATGTTGAAAATAACTATCCATTTATCAGGACGTCTAGTGCAAAAGTGTAATGCACAAATAGACTGTGTCGCTTAAATTCCATTTTAGCGCAAAATTTATTCAGTTATGGAATAACTTTTATAATTGCAGTTTATGATTCGATATGTATATTCAAATTGGAAAAATCACACACCATCTTGAAGTCAATGCGCTCAACATTACCATGCTGTAAACATCACATTAGATATCCTTCAATATTGCTCTTAAATATTCAATCTAGCATCATCCCTAGCAAGGTCGAGACCTTGCTGGGGAATTTGCCAGATTTCGGACATAGCGCTAGGGTAGTGCTAGGCTAGCACTAGGATAGTTACTACCTTTATTAATACGGTCCCAGCGCTAGGTCTCAGACATAGTGCTAGCCTAGTGCTACCCTTTTGCTACCTTTATTAATACGGAAGTTGCTGCTAGGCTGGCACTAGGGTAGTGCCAGGCTAGTGCTATCTCTATTAATACGGCCCCACTGGTCTAGGTTTTAAGAAATCCAGTATTCCTGACCGCTATATACAAAGTGTACAGATGTGCAAAAATATGTCAATACTTTTAAGTTATGTCTAGTGGCTACTAAATGATAACAGCATCATACTGGTAAAATCAAATTAAACAAAGTTATATACATGAAGTTTTAAATCAGACTTCAATAAAGGATTGCACGCCATGGATGCACTTACAAAGAGTTTAACGCTATATTATCATTCGACTTCTCTCTTCAAAAAATGAAAGGCTTCGTCTCTGAAACGAGATTGGTTTATACCATGACTGTCGCGCACGTGAGCCAATTTAGAAATATATCGACCTATTTGCTTCTTTTGAGCTCTTTAATAAGAGTAGCCAAACCACATTGATAACAGGCTCCGCGCTGATGTGTTTTGAGCTTTAAATAAGTTATTATTATTATCATAGGTAAATGAAAACACGTTAAATTCAACCTTAACAAAATATCCCAATCAACATAACTCACAAATACTAGCCAGAAAATTCGGACATGAAATCAATGTCACTTTCAGCTATGTGCCTACCTACATATTTAACGATGGCCTAATGGTTGAATCATGCTAAATAAAAGTCAAAGTAGTAATTCTAGTAGAAAAAAAGTTTAATTGTATATATAAAAGAAATAAGCTACCGCAACTTCAGTAAACATATCTCTTCTAAATATATAACTCCAAATAAAAGAATATTTTTCTGAGACCTTCATCTGCGCAGGTTCCGCGCACGCGCAGATACACTCGGCAGGCCTGTGATTAGCCTATGAAAAAAATTGAGGATTTTTTGTGAAAAATTTGAGGAATGGAAACGGATCCTACTATGATAATTGCAAGAAAAACTACAAATTTTAGCACGGACTTTGGGCCAAACTTCAAATCATGAAAGTCACAACGAAGAAGGTAACCCAAGAGTTGACGACACCCCACTTTTTGAAGTTGTGTATATTGCAAAGGAATACTGACTTGGTCATAATCACTTCCCGCGTTGTTACGAAATCAATTTGTTGCCTCAAGTATTATCTGCTTTGAATGTGTCGAACAGAGGATGTCAGATCAAGCTGCTGCAATTCAATGATGCTTGTCAGATTTGTATACTGTAATTTTTTTGAATGTAGGATGTATCCTCAACCACATGCATCTGTGGCTTTGCAACGATTAATTTTTACGGACTTTAGACAAATTTGGGAGGAGAGTAACCCAGAAGTATAGAAAGCTTAAAGTCGTTGACGGAATGCCTGTGACTTAAAAAAAGTCAGTAATTTATCATGAAGGATACGCCACACTGCACAATAATTTATTAATTTTACTCTATGCTACATAAGTTTTGGCGGGTTTTGTTTACTTGCTAGCATTTGATCATATCGCTCCGATCTACATTCAAATGAACATAAATTCTCTCATATACAACACAAAACAAGTGTCGGGAACAGGCTTGCCAGTTGAGTTGTTGGTCTCATACAGGCAAAGAGTGAAAGATTATAATCTTTGGAGGTGATAATTATCACCTCTATTCGCATGAAGTTGCGCCGAGATATTGACGTCCACATCTTGCAGTAAGCCCAGGTTGAAAATCTACCAATCCATTACTATGTGGTTCAATGTCTTAATTAATCTAAGTTCACATGCAACGATAAGCAATGTGTGCACTAATTTCACACCAACCTGTGTTCAGCAAATTATGAAAACGATCTATAAGTGAATAATTCATCCAGGATAAATGTCGGTCAGCAAACCCTGGAAAATGTAGCTGCAAAAAGACTCATGAGATAGCAGAGCTTCATACGCTTCCAACCCCCGCACGCTAGTGACCAGGAGGCATGTAGACACTAAATTTAGGGACCATCCGTTTTACCCCGTCGGATGTGTTCATGTTCAGCGGAAATAAAATGAAAGAGAGTGAGTGAAACAAACGCTTCAGTTGATAAGAGCACTGAAATCCAAGTGGGCTGGGCTACCTATATGTTATCATATAATGGATATGGAAGATCGATATCCTTAAGTTCTTTAAGAAGTACAGGCATGCATTTAGCAGCCATATAGTCGCAGAAACATATAAAGAAGGTTGTGACAAAGGTCAAGATAATTAATGAAAATAATTGAATGTGCATTTTATTGTTGGAATTCTAAGCAATATTATGAAGTAAGAAGTAAAAAATTGCAGTGTTCAAATATACAATTTCTGTAGGTTGATCGCAGTGTTTCACTCATTAAATACGTGAAAGCATTTAATGAGTGAGTTCGACAGACAATAACTTCGGACAACTTCTCTGCTTAGCAAAATAAGTCCAGACGAACCGGAACATCTGCAGGCCTGTAGCTTGCAGAAATGAAAACGACATTCAACGTAACAAAGTGCGTCAAGGTAACAAAATATTTTTAAAAAAACAAGCTAACGACTGGTTAATTTTTGATGTGCTAAATATGACATGGCTAAAAGAAAATTATTATATCCTAAAATGTCTAGAAAATTAAAAATACTTACTAGAAGGACAAGCAACAGTTCTCCTCTCCTCATGTGGAATGAATTGGTGAGTAAGTCGCTCTTTTCAAAATTATGTTTATCACTTATATATTGAAAAGATTCTTTTTAACAGTCTGCCCATTCAGATGATAAAAGGACAGGTCTGTTTACAATCAAAATATCAGATCTAGCTGGCAGCGGGATTACGCTATCTAAAATCTACCAAGTGTGTGAGAGAAAAATCATTAAGTTATAAATCATGAGAGAAGAAAAAAAAAGAAATAAATCATGAGTGATTAACAGCATGGATGTAGGGTACATGTTACAGGATTCTATCTTAGCTTCTTGTTTGGAAGTTTACACATCACCATTCGCCAAAAAACAATACATTATCCGACATTTAGTCTGTAGTGTGTCGTATTTGAGGAATTTCTCATAGTTAAGCTATATTTGAGGAATTTTTGAGGATTTGAGGAGTAATGAACAAATTTGAGGAATCTCAGGAGTAATCACAGGCCTGCACTCGGTTATACGCGCAGCGGTGGCAACGCGGGGTGTGACACAATCACACCAACAAATACGCGTGTTTTTTACGGTAATTCACTAATCATCTCATATCGGGTCAAGTTCTGGTGGAAGTAGCACCATTCTATACCGCTGCACCAATCACGGCACTTATCAGATCGTAAAATAGTGCCAAACTTGATGTACGACCGACTGCTGTAGGCAAAGTTGTTCGATGTCTTGCAGGGAAGTGCCTCATCAAACCTTCTTCAGAAAAATCTAGAGGAATTCTGAATCCCTCCCAATTTGAAACATCCTCTATAATCCGATGCAGTTGAGAAAATGGTGCATCTCATTTAAGAAGCATCATCATTACGCATTGAAACAACACGGATTTTGTAATCCACAAGGTCGATATAAAAACTTATGACAACCCCTTTTAGAAGAATGAGGACGTTGAATGAAGATCGCCGTATATATTCTCTCGGTCTGCACTAGACTCTGAAAAGGCTTCTTTATACAGGGTTCTTGCAAGAAATGGTTATCCTGTCTCTTTTATTGACAAGCATAATGTTGAACGCTATGTTGAGCTTGCATTTGGTCCAGCTCGTTAAGAAGTAGTTTTGTGCATTCATCATCGCGGTAATTATGTGAGCAAGATTGTTCGTCAGCGTGTCTGAACATTTCTCTATATGCCAAGGTGAACCGACAGTGACAGCTGAGGACTTCTGATGCAATTACACTGTACTGTACTGTTCGTCATCACTGCTTTTTAACATACTTGCAGTATAGAGAAGTTCTCCAGCACCGTATTCATCATGTAAGCCTCCGGTAAATTGGACAACTTTGTCAGGAAGTTGATCATGTAGTCACACATAGGACTCCTTGAGAACTCATAGACAATATGACCGTTCTCAACGCGAGGATATTCTTCCTGTAAAGCAAATATTCAAAATGAAATAATGATGAAACAAAAGAGAAGAAAATGACATATGACATATCTTTTGTATTCCATGGCATAATTTTTATGTTTACATAAAAAATATTCCTAAAGCAAAAATATGGATGAAATGATATCCTGTCGCTATACAAATGACAAATTTTAATTTGAAGAAAAAGAATTGATTGCTTAGTACAATCACGTCCTATCATATAAGAACTATTTATTATCCTTCTCCATTGCGACACGGGTTTGGATAGAGCTTGTTGAAGTAGGAAACTTTGATCCTCAGTGAAAGTCGCATTATCCGTAATTCCAGAAATTACATCAATGGCCGGTATAATGTCATCACAAAACCAAATATTCAACACACATGCATGCGTGCATTTCATGCTCATTTTGCGAACTTCATGTTGCTAAAGCGTGTTGAAATCGTTCAAATTACGCAACAGTCGGATGTGGAGGACCGTTACACATTCTGAGAACGCCAAACATCTCAGTTTTCTTCCCTATTCGCTTGCCCATCCGTCGACTCAAACAGTTAATTGCCTATCATGAATCACTCCTGCTGAAACGAATTTGCCCACTGAGCTCACAATTCACGGTGCAGCAGCAGAATATTGAAAGGCAGACAATACTAATTGCTCGGAACACATTAAATTAAAAAGTGTGTGAAAGCTGAAATGTACCCTGCTGTGTGCACCCGAGCCTACACGTCGATGAGGGAATTCACATCACCTCTCATGACAAGACGGGAGATAACGACAAATTGCACTTTTTCATACTCTTCTTTCTCCTATTCTGCCTTTACTTTTCGCTTATCCTCAACACATCGCAAAGTCACGGACAATAATCACAATGATCCTAACGAAAGAGAAGTGCATTGCTGTCTGAAGGACTTGTAGCGACGTGCATTTTGAGACAAATGAGTGAAGCATTTGGACTCATTCGACCTATCATTTCCATCGTCCATCAACTATCTCTACGAGCAGCACTGCCTATATAACGCGTGAGATAATTCGCCCCTCCCCTCTCTAGTGTTCAGCTGAGATCATCATACACTTCCTTACACCTCACCAAGATCCGAATGAGCCTCTTCTACAAACACAGCTAGTCCCGATGCTGTTCACCAGATCCTCGTCACGATTCCCATGAGAGCTCAAGACGAACTACAAATGCGTAATGTATATTATCACTTGAAATGACGCTCGCTCAATAGCCATTCTCTATTTGCTCTCATTTCAAGCTGCTGGGTGTCCGTTCAATTCAGAGACATGTTCACCAGTTGATTAAAATAAATATCGATTTAACATTATTTTCAGATTCAGATTGTCATGAATGCACGTGGTAAAATTTAATATCAACAATAATATCATCGCATCCTCAAATGTCGGGAGGAATAGGCGTTAACCGAATAAGAAAGACATATAGAAGAAATATCTTAAATACAATCAACTCTCACATCTTAAATCCATTTCATCTTGTGAAAGTTGAAATCCACAACAAAATCATGGAAAATCTTTTTGTTCGCTAACTCGTTTTCATTGTAAGGGCTCGGTTAAAGAAACGATTATGATTCTTAACTTCCATGTGAAAAATCGAGGAATGTTGAATGAGATCGATTTCTTAATGGTTGATTTGATTCTGGTATGTCAATAAAAATGATTATAGGGAAACTGGATCAAGATGGCAGTTTTCCTACGTGGAATAGACTATGTTAATTCACCTATACTATATAGTAATTCAACTAGCACTGAAGTATAATTGTAAGATAACATTGCTACATCAGTTTAAGGTTTTTCTATCAATTGATTAAGAAAACAGAAATATATTTTTTTGCACAAGATCTTTCAATCATAACCGATAAAAGCAATCAATTACTGCTGGTGCTGATACAACCGTGGAATCATAGATTAATAATTTCATACAAATTTTAAATCTAACAATAACAATTTAATCTCATTAAAATCAGCTAAATTTATTGAATAGTTCACGAAACAACCAAAGATGGAAGTCATGAGGACCACAACAAATAAATCCTTCTACTATGTTCAGAATGAATAACTAGCTTTGTTGCTGACATTTGATTTCATTGATAGATAACTCTTTTATCATAATTTCTTCATCATGATGATTTTGTCAATTTCTTCAAAGTATATCTGATGTCTACTCAGAAAATGCCATTCTAGGTATCAGGTTTTACTAAAACAGTGTCTTAGTAAGATTTGAATTTATATAAAATTATCTTGATATAAATATTTGATATGAATTTCTACGAACCAAATCTAAAATTGTGTCAGCTTCAAAAATAAATGATGATCATCGGTTGAGAAGGCAGTAAAGAAGACACCTCGGTGGAGAGCAGAGATCGAAAAGATTTGGAGGCACGGTGCGATTAAGAGTAGACGTTGACTAGATCAAATGCCTGACTAGTTTGAGAAATGGATGGTAGCGGCGTGGAACCGTGACGACTGGTGGAGAAATAAAATGCATCGTTACAGCCCGCGGCCTGAGACTTCCGGAGCGGGTGATTGATGATCGAAATATACTTAAACATTTCTGTCAAACAGATCATTTCAATTATGGGATATCCACTTAAGATATTGTCATTAGTAAAGTAGATGAACACAACCCTACTTATTCCTCAGCAAACAAATTGACTTATTTCAGTGAATATTGCATCATTAGGTCACATGAATGACGTTCTTCACTGTCATCAAGGTTTAACACGGGATTTCCTGAGAATCCCGAGATAATTTCCGAGTCGCAATTCCCGGGGAATATATATATGAGAATTTCCGGGTTCAAACTCAATGAGTAAGTGTATAAGACAATTTGAGTACATTTTCTCAAAAATAGCTGGTATATTGACATTCGTTGTGTAGACAATCCTTCTGCCCACAAATAGGAATTGTAGCTATTGCAGTCTTCCAATAAGAGGTTCGCAAAGGTTGTCTTCTCCAAGGTTTTCATACTTTTCCACGACCCGTAAATTTTGATCAATCGCCCAGAAAACTGCACATGTTAGTAAATATGTGTCACTTATACTTGCACACAGCATTTCCCGCAGATTGGATTAGAGAAGCGCCTTAAGAAGCAAAGACTTTATAGTGAAGTGCAAGCGATCTCCACCATGCTTGGAGCAAAAGTTGTGTTTGTATTTGAAATGCATTGATGCACTTTTCCAGTGCTTGTATTTGAATTTTGGACTTTCTGACTGAAGTAGCATACTTAATCTATATATTAAACAGCACATGTATTTTGACATTTTAAAGGAAAAGCATTTGTATTTGGACTGGCAAAAATATCTATTTGTTCCCAAATTGATCTCTGCTGAGAAATACTGGAATCATTACCAATGACAGAAAAGACGACAAAACAGAATTTAAATGCATGCACACACACACGCACACGCACAATAAAGCGTGGAGAGATACCAGCATTCAGATAAACGGACATATATTCTAGCTGCCGCCTCTAATTCATAAAGTTCTTATCCAAATTGCATGAAATTTCACTTCCCTATAGAGATATCATCAGCTATGTGCATCCTCGTGGTTATTGTATATACGACGTTAAAAAGTTTCAAACAAATTTGAAAACGTGGAGGATGCAATATACAATTCCCTGAAGCAGTCAAGTAAATTAGAAATCTCTCATTCGTAGGAAGTTCGGTGTGCAAAGGATAGCCCGTCCACACCTTTTACTAAATATACCTACATCTCAAGTTGATGTGCTTAGATATTACGTCGAAATCTCGAAGTAGATGCTTTTCACAAAAGCCGGAGAAGAAGTCAAATGCAATCATTGAAAGAAAACACTTTCCACGGGGGGATTTTCTATTGATGGTCAACAAGCGGAACTCTCACTAAAAACCTGAAATTGTGCATGATCACTTCATTGACATTGAGGAAAAGGCATGTGAGTTCAAATAATTCTTGACATTATGCGGACACAACCCTCTAGTAAATATGTTTCGGCGTCCACGATTTTTTTACACTTTTCGAAATCCTGGAGCAACAGGTCTCATACAGTGCGTAGTTTAGGGTCTCAAGCTCAAAGTACTGTCGGAAAAAAATCCAGGGAAATCCCGAAAAACAGATTTTCCGTTAAACCCTAACATTTTAAAAATCTTCCATTGGAATGACCGAATGTTCAGCATCACCATATAATAGTTCATTTCCATTAGCGGTCTGTCATGTCTTGAACAGACACATCAAACACGTCCCGTTGTTATAAGTTCAATTTCCTGAATTTCTGACATGATAAAACGGAAGTTCGATTGGTTCACTCAGAGAAAACATCGTTTCCACAGTCTGGACATGGACTAACACACATGATGACCGAGCGCATCATCTCTTATTGCAATTAAACTCGTCTGGATCGATCAGACCATTTTGTGACTCAGAGGTCAGATCTGTTAATAGTAGAAGAGCCAATATTACACAGTGTGTCCTCCACAACTGCCTTTACGTTTGTCAATAAGGGTGACTGTCGTCCGTTTCCAGAGTGTCCGAAGTTCGACGTCACCGCTACGAAAAGATGTTTGCAGTTGAGGTGAGTCACAATCACAGATGAGATTCGATTGCTCAAAGACTAGGGCGAATATGGAAGCAGACTGGCACATCTCATTAAGCCAACTATCACCACTGCTGCCATGAAGGAGAAATGCAAGGCCGCTGATAATGCTAATAACAAAGATAGGCATACCTGCGATGGATTGTTTGTGATATACTCGTAAACGTCAACATTTGGCGATATTCCCTTCCATATAAGAAAAACAGGTGACGGCGTACACTTCTATTGACTTTTCACTGGCCAAACTTGCAAATGCAAACAACTTGATTAGAAAACAATATGGATGGTCGTCAAACTAAATTAAATATCTAACATAGTACTCAATAAATCATGAGTGCTCTTGAACGATACACATTTCAAGCGAGAAGAATGATCTAATCGATGAATTCAAGAAGAAATTATAGAATACTTTCTTTCTCAAATTCGCCTCCTTGAATACCCCACAAGCATAGAAAATGCTTTTTAAAAAAGTGCTTTCTGCTTAACGTTTCGTGTCCAGATCACTCTCATGGAGTTAAAATATAGGCACATATGACATGAGTACTGCGACACATATATGTAAGAGCTGTATAAAAATGCATATGACGCGACCTGCGTTCTCCTACAGGCCAGTGAAGTCATAACGACGATTCATACAAGATCGTAAAACAGAATCACTGTCTCGTATTCATCAGGGAAATTGTTCAAATCAAGTATCTCAAGGTTGATTGCAAAAATTTCTAACTTTAAATTCTTAAATATCAGATAAGTAGGTGCATCTAGTATGATTGAACCAATTCATTTCTTTAAAAATGCTGGACCATTTCTCAAGCGCATGAAAAATGATTCAAGGCCACCAAAATAGAGATCAATCGGAGCACATTGCGCATACCATGGACATTAATATTACTCAATCTACAGAAAGTTGAAGTCAAGACTGTGTTGTTCACTCATTAGATGCCGATATTTTGTATTTTTCGAAAAGAATGATGCTTCTTCTGAAGAATGAAAATATAATCGTTACAAATATGAATACTCATTATTCACCAAACTGACATACATGCATTTTTAGGAAAAATCGAATGGGATATACCATGGCCAATGGATATGCATGTAGCTATTAGGCACACGAGCATCCTTTTAGAATTTTTCAGCTCAACGGCTGTAAATCCAGGATTTTGTGAATTAAAACAAAAGTTGCAGTGATATTAAGGATGGACAGTTTCGTGACCGCATCCACGTTAACTTTAAGAATGGGTGTGTCGATAGTCGAGATTCATGTGTTCACATGAAGCTCCTTCATCGTCGAGACTCTTTGTCTGCTAAGCTATGAATCTAATTTCCTAATTGCAGTTAACTCCTGATATAAATTGTCATGTGACCTCTGATACTTAAGAAAGTATATAAATGCATTTTTTAGCCATTTCACAAAGACGATGACGCACGCGATATTTTCGTGCATTTATCTGAAGAGCTAATCAAAGTCATTATTTTTCGAGGAAACTCTTTGACTTGTAAAAGACAAAGATAAAAGAATCATAAAATGATATCTTGAAATAAGTTTCGAAGATGCTGGATTGCGCTTAGTATTCTAACAATCTCACACTATCATCGCTGACTTCAAGGCTGAATTCAACAGCTCGATGCAGAGACAAGACTTGTGAGTATTTCCAGATGTAAAAAATGCCTTGATCGTGCAATAGATATTCATTATTTCTAGATTAATGTTCAGCAAACATATATGAGTGAAAGGATCCCACATTAAATGCAGACATTCTTTCAGCCTTAGCACTTGATACAATGATATAATTTGTTTCAATCTTTACAACTGAGTGTAATATAATACAATTAATAATTGATTGCAAAAAAACACATTCATCATGCGAAACGTCGAATTTTTGTAACTGAAAATACTGAGCGTGATTGAGTTGATACAGAAATAAAATGAAAATGTGACGGTAATATCAATTCTCAAAGGAATGAAACATCCATGCTCCAACCTTGTATACAGCAAACTTTTCCGATAAAACAATTCAAATCTAGTCCTTATCAAATATTCCTAATCAAGATTTTAGTAAAATAGAGAGGTGGAAATGTTTTGGAAGATTTAGAAGCATTTGAAGATCTCTTCCCATGATCACTGCCGATTGTTTATACGGAGAACGAATTATTACTCAAAACCCAAGATGTCGCTAGAATTCTGAAATTTAAAATTAAGTACTCTCCATCTCATTTACAGCATTCGAGTGTAAGAGTTTATTGCCCCATGAATCACTCGATCTAGACCGATTTATTCACGCTAATAGTATGCCTATGACATGTCAACTTTTCTCAATTTCTAAATTTTTCAGAAGTGGACGTTGATTATCTAAAACTTGAAGATGAAACGTCACACGATATGGAACAATGCCTGGAATGTCATCTCCGAAGTCGGAAAGCCGATCAGACGTCTGAAATGTAGTACAATCTGCGAGTATCATTAACTGAAGTAAGAAAAGTACCGATTACTAGTTTGTGTCTCCTCCAACATGTCTTTGATCTCCCGCCAAACACCTATTTCTAATTCGCAGATGAAAAACGTAAATTTTATCAATAAACTACAGAAACTTGATATGTATAATGATGTAAATCTGAGATGTATTACTTGTGTGGAGTTATCCAGTCACGAAAAATGTCATCAAATTGAAGTAAGATTTGAATACACTATAAAAATGCACCACCAAGAGTGACAAATTTACCTATCACTAATGCAAGTGCGCTTCTTGCCAAAAGACTGCATCTTTAGTGATAGACACCAAATTATTTATTGTTCAAAATATTTTTAGTGCTCTCCGTGCCACAGTGGTTAGACGCTTGGTCTAGAAGTCGATCTATAATAGGGTCATTGCAAGTCAGCAGGAAGGGCATCCGGTCACCGCAACCCTCCACATGAAGTGTGACTATGTCAACACTGTCCAACCACCAGTGGAGTAGTAGTGAAGCTAAAACCTGTAGTAGTGACGCCTTTGTGGTTTTTTATGTTCATTACCTGACTACATTTCAATTATCTTTATTTTATAAAATCTTTGTTTAAACTTTAATATATGCATTGTTTCTTGGATGATTTTTCTGTCTTGTTGCCTGCCGCAATATTCAGACATGATAAAGGTGCAAGAATTATTGTATTCCATGGTTAACTGAGGTACAAAGATACATCAATGCACGTAGCAAATGTATAAGATACTATTTGCATCAGAGCTGATTGAAATCAGGAGATCTCACAGTGGTACAGAACTTATTTATAACGGACTAAACTGCTATAAGGAACATAAAACGTGAATAGAAATCAACAAGTAGATATAATGGTGATATTGCTCTTCTGGTTGTTGAAATATTCATCAGCAATTGAGCACATAACTCATATTATAGTTACTGTAAATGACGGCAATATAGGATTTGAGGCATATTATTGTATAAATAATAATTAATACATATTGATTCATATTTAATTAATGCGAAAGCAACCGAAATACCTAAAAATGAAAAATAACTCGAAAGAAATAGCTATGTTTAACGATATAATACGAAATCTTAACTTTCAGTAAAATAAACCTCACACAAATAAAAAAATTATGTACAAATTACGTGTGTACACATTTCATGAATGATGACATCAGTTCATCTGGCATTGTCATTGGCACAATAGATTTGATTTTTAGATGCCTACATTATATATGTATATTTTGCGAAGATCTTCATAAGAAACTATGTGAATAGGTCCATAGTATGAGCGTGCATAATATCTCTTTAACTGTCTTAATCAATAAAACAAATTTGAGGGTTGCTATACTCGAAAGATATTGCGTATCAAAAGTTAAGCTTAAATCTCCTTGCGCACACAAAATCGACAGAAAGAATAGGCAAGCTCATTCTTGAGTTAATGTTTCAAAATCTTTGAGTAAATATGTCATTGGTCGAAGAAATGGTTCGAATTTCCTTTAACAGACTAAGGTGAATAAAGATCACGAATTCAATCGTATGATTAGCGGCAATCGAAGCAATAGAGACTGTTGACTAAAAAAACTGAAATGATTTATAATTTATGTACAATCAAAGCGTGCGTGTTTTAGCGTCTAATTCAACTCAATCTGTTTCAATTTCGTCGTAAAACTGACTGAAACTTCTAAAACAAACGCATTACCTGTCGCTCCCATCAATTACCGTGATGACTGGAGGTGTAACGAATAGTACATCAAACACAGCCTCTTCTTCAACTAAGAACGATAATTTCAAATTCAGTCAAAACGCTAACGCTTACAACCATCCTTGACATTGTTTGGCCATCTCTTAAAGTACAAAACTCGCTTACGCACAATGAGTAGACGAGACACACCGTCTGAGAACCGACTTAGAGATTGATATGTCACGTGATCCTTCCAAGAGAAAAGATAGAATGAGAAAGAAAGTAAATAGTCCACATCTCAGTATCATTCAAATATCTCCATACTTCCAATGATTTAATTCCATCAACCACGTGCAACGACTTCTTCACCTTTCTACAGATTCTAGAGTGAAAACAGAGGCGCTGGTGAAGTACTCTTCGAATATACTACGAAAATCCTTCACTCGTCCGTCGAACTCGCTGCTCACTATTGGGACACAAGACAGTGCTACCGAGCACACACGCAGATGGGTGGGGAGGAAGAGTAGATGGAAAAGGAGAAATCGAGTGGTGCGGTGCAAGGAATAACTCCGCCTCCATCAGAGAGGGCAATGACAATCGATAAGGCGCCAAATCGAGTGCCTCAAGCGCAATTCAAATGACACGAGGAGAATGAACGACAATGCCTAGAGGTTCACCCGGAAAGACGCTCGCTTCTTCAAATTTTGACATCAACAACATTTCCTTCAGCTTTGGAGCGGGGAACCATCTCTTATCAGCAGAAATGTGAAGAGAGCAAAACAGATTTTAGAAAGGGAAGTATAATGTGCAGAATACGAGGTGTGGCTTACCATGAGAAGGAATAAGTAACATGAGTAAATAAAAAGAGAAATCTAGGTTGCTATTTTGTTATCAATCATTCACCTAATACTGATCCTCCATTACTCAAAACAGTTGATTTCTATAGAGTCAGACTTCTTAAGTCCTCGCGTCAATAACAAGCAAAGCTAAGTTAATAGTCAATTGTCAAGTAATTTTGATCAGTCAACACTTGCTATTGTGCGCCTCTCTGGCCAACTTGAAACAAGAAAGAGTTCACAAACATTGTTACAGTGACTGAGGAATCGATAAAAGTCCTTCTTCAAACACTTATTCATATATTATATGTACATAAGGGAAGATTGAGGAATTCAAACAACAGCCGAATTAGCAGAAGGCATTAACTGAACAATAACTGTAGCAATAATCATAAACAATGCTGCAGAAAGAAAATATTACTAAAATGTAGCAGTCGTTTCAAACAATCTTCAAATTAGGAGAGGGTCGACACTTCAGATATATTGAAGCAAAAAAAGTGCTAAAATTATTGCAATATAAAAGAAACTGAAATGCTCATCCACAAATAGCTCTAAATCAATGACCTTCAGACGATTGAAGCATTTTTGTGGTAACGCATAAATAAAGGTGTTCTTTTTAAAAATATCAAACGCATCACATAGCGATTGAGCTGCCATCACTTTGATTGAGAATAATGAAGAAGTGTTTCGGTATCAAGGTATGTTAATTTCATCATTCTATATTCACTAGCACGACGGACTTACTCACGTCACGAGTCCGCCTCCTCTGCAACGATTTTGATATTATGAATGCGGGAACCCTCAAGTTTACGACGGTCCCTTTTTCCTCATTGCTATCAAGCGCTGATCCCTCTCGCAAGCAATGGGTTGGACTCAACCCGTCATGCTCCAACACCGCTCGCGTGGATTACGACAGCCAGCAACGTTTGTCTGCAGTCATCCAGTTCAAACTGTAGAGCACATCGTATCGCAAATCGGAGTTTGAAGGTTCTCTGGTGACCTTTGTCTCCTTCGTGATCTCGTCAATGACATTAAAAACTGATGTCAAGAATAAGAAATTGACATGTGATTATGTGTGTTTGGCATATGAATATACCGCATTGTGTGCTGTGTATGTTTTCGTCTAAAAATACCGCAATTTATGTGTTAGTTAACATAATTCTATACGTGCTAAGAGCTCTCAGCTCTTAAAAGCTAATAAAAGCGCATGAGATGAAAAAGAAAAACTGTGTATCAGGATCATGAAACCCTCTCTAAACAAGCAGGTGACATCAATGTCTAATTTTAAGTTTCAGTTGTCTATGCAATGCTTTAATGATGTCATGTTTCCGAGTTTTCTGTGGTCTCCTTGAATTTTGTATCATGCTGCAATGCTTATTGCCCTTACATACCGTGAGAAGCCTGAGTGACAGGCGAAACAGACTTTGGCAGAAGCAATTTGTTTTCTTTCATTATCTCCTGACGACTTACTTTTGTGATATATATTGTCCATCTTTGCATCTATTTATGTTTTAATTACATTATTTCAAAAATGGGAAACCGAGGTTCTATTAAAGAAATGGATGATTTCATGGGGACTATTTTAGCTAAAGTCGAGAATCTCACAACTTTGGTTCATGCAGTAAAAACATATATGCTCAACAAAATCAGCATGAGATAGTCCAAAGTGTTGGAAGAAATTAGAGCATCGCATGAGAGTATTGAAAATGAATAAGCAGAGCTAAGAAAAAATAAGCATTTGTCATATAGTGGGAGCAGTTACGAGAAATTTGTTGAAAATAGGCTACTTAAAAGGAAAAATTTGTATTGCGCATCAAGCCTTGAGGAACAATAATATAGCTGATATTAAAGAAACGAAATTAAGAGGTGAAAATAATCCGTAAGTACCGCGGAAGTTTTGAAGAAAGCCCCAACCAAATCCATCGAAAGAAGAGATGGACCTACGCAAATTAACGGTAGCGGAATGTAAGCATGGAATTCAGAGAATGCGATCTATGGCTAGAATAAAAAATAATTTTAACGTTGATAATTATTTAAAGAAAATATTTAATGGAAATATGGCTAGCCAAAAGATAAGAAGCTAGGTGGAAGATACTGATAAAGAAGAAAATTTGAGTCAAAAGATATGGATGGATAAAAATCAATTTTTTTCATCCGATTAACATCTTACTGCGTAGGAATATATTACAGCACTATTCAAAAATGGGGGTAAGTTGCAGAATAATGATGAAGGCTTTAGAAATCATCGTTTTGAAACAAGAAGCAACCGTACAAATTTAAATACAGGACGGTATCGCAGAAATAATTTTCAGCGGCATAGCAAATTCCGTATAAAGAATCGCTTTAACAATTACGGACATTGTAATAGTAGAGAAACATTGAGTCAGCAACGGGAAGACAGAGGACACATACACAATCACATAAGCTGATAGGGACTGAGGAAATGTGTGCACTATATGCACGTCATCATAAAATTCTCTGACTTCCAGACTTCCATGAAAATCGGTTCAGCAAATCACTTTAATGTCAAAGTAAAGAGAGACAAGCCAAAGACCTTGTTCACACTATATTCAACCATAGATATATATGAAAATCTTGATTGCGAACATTTCTTTAGTATCACATTCATAATCAGCATGAGCTGGAGATCAACGCATGCTACTGTCTTGGCATTTCCCATAGCAGCAGCGATACGAAGGAAAGCATTTGCACCTACACCCGCTTCATCTACGTCGCCGCTCTTGAAAAGTCGATGTCATATTTTGTTGTGTCTCAGCGAATAATAAGGAAGATAATGTAATAGTGCTATGTGCTACCAACATCGTCATCCAAGATGTCGATCACTTGTGTCATGAAAACAAATCTTCAATATACTATTAACAATCGCTGATAGAAGATTCAGTAACATGCCCAGCACATTTTCCTTTTCGCTCGGCTTTTGCCAAATCGGTTATAACACGAGCATTATTTAAAAGTAAAATGGCTGACTGTCTCTCAAAACTAACTGGGTTGAATCGATGCCATGACATGCGATGAGATGAATACAACCTGACACCCGAAACACATCAAAGCTTCCTATGACAACCTGACATTAAAATGCTGATATCATAAATATGTAAATATAATAAACTGCGTTAAGTTTACACAAGCTGACTCGGATGCCAGCATTCGCATGTGCTTATTATTTAATAATGGAATAGTTATAGGAAGAATTAATCGAGTAAAATGATATTCGCGTCAATCCCTTCATTAAATTAAAGGAGTACTTCATATATAGAAAGTCTGGAGTTATCAGTTATTCCAAGATTGAATCTCATCAGCAGAACAACAAAAATGCATCATATTCTAATCACACATCAACTTCCTCCCATTCATTCCACACGTTGAGAACTTTGATTGTGGACACACTGACAGAGCAGCACCTCTCAACTCAAGCTCACGATGACCTTGTTCCAAAATTCCTCTCTCTGGGGACACTCAAATTCCTTTCTCGCTGGGGACATCAAACACACGTGCACTTTCCCAGTCCCTCTAGCAAGTGCGCTGACAGTCGGGGAGACAACAGGCGAAAACCAAACGGGACATTCGAGACTACAGAAGCCGTCTCCTCCCCACCACAAGACATTCGAAGCATGCATGATAGTGTGTGTGCACTCACTGGAGAAGCAGCGACAATCGATCCGACGTCATAGATAGCTCTTGTCACATTCTCAACCTCAGTGGCTCCTTCCCCTCCCATCAAACTCCTCTATTTCCTAACCCTGCTGGTGCAGTTGCCGTTAAGAAATACGACATAGTTCACTGACAAGCAGAACTTTCGCGTTTTCGGGGATAGACGGAGACACACTCACTATCTCCTTCTCTCTCTCTCTAAGACAAAGCTTTGAAGAAGAATTGATGAAAACACGCGTTTCACATGCAAGCTCGCACATACCAACGGCTGGCGAACGAACGAATACATGCAGCAGCACGTAACCATGCATGCAAATAGAATGACGAGAGAAGCATGTTCTGAGTTCTTTGTGTCCGTAGCACACATAAGGGTTCGGTAATGCGCGCTAACTCTCTCATTCTGCAACCAGTCAATCATAGCAAGGAACAGGCGGAGAGGCGGTTACCGCCTCATTCCGCAAATGTGGAGGGGAATGAGAGGAGCTCGTTAGAACATGAAAATAAGTCGGGTAGCGAATTGCTGAAGACAAACTACAGATTTCTCATTTTAAAGCAGGAAAAGATTCTGCAATCCTAGTAGCATGCTAGACGTAGGGATGAATTCATACAACTCCGAGACCTGCAACCTGGCCGGATAGTCCAAGGGATATGTCATTGAGCTGCAGGTTAAGGCTTCAAATCAGTTTTCTGAATGAAATCGGATTTCATAGCTGAGATTAGGGAAGATGTAGCTCAATGGCAATCAATGGTAACTTGGTTACCTGATGAATGGTACATGCACGTCCTTTGGTCACGTAAAAAATGTTGGCGCAGCATGTTGGTCTTGTCTACAGAGGATCATTTCTACAAGGTATAAGACTCTGACAGATGAATGCAGACTATCTATTACCTGTGTCAGAGGTACCCTACACTGGAGTCACGACCTAAGAAGGGATAAGCATCAACAGACGAGATCGACGGCCATTCATTTGCGAAATTTTGGCGATCATTATGTTCATTATTATTTTCCAATATCAGCAAGTGAAGATTCGACTTAGCACAAACCTCTTTAATTGTAGTAGCAGAGACTGCTTCTACTGAACACCTTTACGACATTCTAGAAGAATGCATGAATTCGGAAAAAAGTACCGCAGTGCATCATTTATTTCTGAATAGTTTGCTCAATTTGGCTGTGATAGAAAATTAGTATCATAGTACAGCTTCGGAATTGCCACTACCTTTCAACTGGTTATTGAGAGAAAAAGCTTTTTCAACGTTGCTGAACACTTAGTTGTGAAGAAGCATTCAAAATCAATTACAGATCATACGACTGCGATTACAAATGGATGCTGAAATGCCATTGAAATTTATATCAGTATTGAAGTATGTCGACAACAAACCAAGAATTTCTAGTCTGTTTGAGGAAATGCAATCACCGGAAATCGACGGACTTTGATGAATCTCATGTAACCTTACGACTTACTATCTTAAGGTGCACTGAATGTGTAAGGCAAAAAAGTCGGTATGATCAACAGATGGATCATAAGATTACAGTAATGTCGCTGTTAAGATATCCTACTGATATGACGACTTATAAAACACTGCGGCATGTGGCGGCAGCTCATGTACTTACTGTACGTTGACATACAACTCAGCAATCAGTGGTCAGAAAATTGAACTAGCATCAAAATTGAGGAGGCAACGCGGGTGACTGCAGTTTTGAAAAATGGGGTATACATAGCTACATTTCATTTTGTCATTGAAATATTTACTAAAATACATTATTATTATTATAATACTAATAATAATAACTTTATTGCATATCACACATATTCGGACATGGCATTACATCACAATGGGAAAGAAGTACACGTCAAGCGTATTTGATAAATGAGCTGCCGTAACGGCTGGTCTACGACATCACTTTGCGGCTAGTGTTCCCAAATCGACTGGAGTACCTGCTGGATTCGACGTTGAAGATAATGTTCAGGGGATGACTAGGACAATGGACTCTCCTCGCAAGGCGCTTTCCTACGTCGTCACAGAAATCAGAAAATTTCTTTTTGCGCGTGAGATCGAACATCCGGCACAATCGGTCTTCAAATTTTGAGAGTTGGATGAATCCGCATTTCTTAATGTTGCACAACGCAGGATACCCGTCCGTGGCTTGCGACCGACCGTATCGTTGTGCAATAAACATTCCATATTACATTCTTGGGTGTCTTTGCTTGTCTAAGAGCATACAGCAAGTACACCCTCTTGCGAAGTTTTGCCAGGACTTCATGTGTGCGCACACCATGTCATATCACTGTCGATGGTGAGTATGTTAGTATACTACTTATATTAGTATCATGCTTATTTAAGAAAAAGGGAAATTTTATGACTTTGAACTACATTTTATTAGTATGCTTGCCGATACTTGTAGTGTTTTTCATGAGTAGAACAACCTTTGAGGATCATCTGCAAGTCTGTATACTTAAGATGACAGTGAAAGATAAATATCAAGATAATTTAGAAACATTTTTCAATGTGCGGGTAAATCTATACTTAGATCACTGACTGTAGCTGTGATAATTCGAAGATTTGATCAAATAGTACTTTATCTACGAGTATGTTCTCAAAATTTCTTTTTACTAGCTATAATGACCGCAAATTATAGTGAACCTGGGAGTACCATGCCAGATTTATTGATTCTCTGATTTTCTATTATGGTGATGAAACTTCATACATGCACTAAAATAAGTTCAGAAACATGTCAACTTGAAAAAGCAATTAGCCATATTTTTGAGAGGCTTCAATGAGATATGAAAACGAAGCATTAGCGTTAGTGCTTGCCCAACAGTCATTTAGAGGGCCAGAGACTGCAGAAGTACTTTGATACTTCCAGTTTTGATCCCGTAGCACAGTAAATCCACAATCAGAGAGCAACGAATGTCACAGCTTGAAGAGGTTGCCTCTTCTCTCTTAGTCACTCGACTATATATATCCGCAGAACTGCAGATCTCTTTAGCGACGAATGCGGTAGATTTGAAATTACTCCTATTTAAGAATTTCATAGGAAGAATCTATGATCTGCAATGCAATCTCCCTGAATTTATCTTTCGAATCAGGATTGAATGGGCTTCGTCAGTTTCGGGAAATAATCTAAGTATTAAAAAGGAATTAAAGGAAGACCAAAAGATATACAATTAGAGTCCTTTATCAACATAAATTCCGTTGAACAACTGACAATGGTCATTGAATACACAGACGCCGCTACATCATGGAACACCGAACGCTGTCTCTTTGTTCATTCAGACGTTCGTGCAACATCCCCTTCTTCACAGATCATCAATTGCTTTCCTTATCAGACACCGCTTCCTTGTACAAGAGCTGTTTAAAAGAAAACCAAGAAAGAGAAGAGGGAGGAGCAGCTTCCATCTCCAATTTCCTCTATGCATCCATCCATGCCTGACGGCGCATTCCTGGTTCCCTTCATCAACCTTACACCAAGTTCGCCGACTCTCAACGACAAGAGATTGCCCGAAGCGAACCAAAGGGAGAGGTACTTCCCGAGAAGAGTATGATAGAAAACAAAGGAGGATTTGAAAAATGCTCAGTCTGCGTGAGACTGTGGACTAAGTATCGTGAAACTTTTTGTGGTCGTACAGATAGAGTGAATGTCAAGCTTGAGATAGGAAGTTTGAATTTCGAAGAAAATGTCAACGACAGGAGATTTGAAACATGAGTGTCAATACTCTCTGCGGAAGAATGACATTAAGGTTAAGGTTAAACGTCAGTGAGAGTTAGTTAGACTGATAATAATTTGCAATATCAAACCAGATGGGAAAGTCGCGTTTGTGACTGAAAATGAGCATCTACAAAAACATGAAATCAAAACGAAAGCGAGGCTAAATAAATAGATTAATCAAAAATGATGATGAAACCAGCACAATAGTATAGCCGCGTATGTAAGAATTTTATGTGCTTCACTTCAAATTACTTCAATTGTTGAAAACATAATTGAGAAGGTTGATTCACTTCATATTTCTTTCACCGTTTTTTGAAAATCAATCGTTTAGTAAAACACATTTGACAACTAATCTTTTCGATCATTAATTGATTGAATTAATCCCCTGACATCACAAAAGTGGTTAACAGCGACTTTCAGGAAGTTATTGAAAATAAAAGAAAATCAAACTTTATAATGTTTAGATGCTGTGTAAAATCATATTCCAAAAAATTATTAGTCATTCATAAGTCCTTGACAAGGTCATTTTTTGGTGAAAGTTTGTGACAATGAAATTCAACTTTAGCAGTCTGGTTTATTTTCGAACTTTTACTCATCAAATCATTATGCTATTAAAACAACAACAATTTGTCATTCAAAAAACGCAAGTGTCGTCAAATCACGAGCAACAGTTCGAGTAATACGAAAGGCAATCTAAAAGTTCGGCAATATCTTCTAGCACTTTTCAGATCGATTATTTCCTTATAAATTAAACTGGACCAGTATTCTGTATTCTGAGATGCACACAATGCTTAGCGATGTCAGATGATAACTCAATCGGTGCCCATCTGCGCTGATTTGCATGGCCGCTACAAAAGCTTTGCAATTCATTCAGCGTGAAATAGATTTCAAAATTTACGCAGATTTGAATTTGACATCACAATTTCACTGAATTTGTGAAGATTGAGTGGAAGGCAATTTTTTAGGCGGTACAATAAAACAGTTGATGAAATTCCTGTCATGCTCTTTGTGCAGGAAACAACGATCATCACTACAATGGCTTTTTGCTCGAGGAACCTCGAGAAGCTATTGGACGATCTCCTGAATTTGGAGACATTACCGGTCACCATGTTGTTGCTATGTGGTGCCATTCACGATTCACACTGACTGCTTGTCACATCGCATAATGATCAGCGCTGATTGATTGCTTGGTGATCAACACTAATGATTACGCTGACCTGCTCCAGATTGTTTAAAAATACTCCTGAAAGCTCTAGATGCGTATAAAGCATTATCATGCCACCATCTTTTTAGTGCTACTGTTATTAGTGTGCTTAGTCAAACAACTATGAGTTATGTATATTTTTGCTGTACTGTTGCAGAATCATTTAGTTGTAATTCCACATCCCCACTTTCCACTCTTAGATTTTCTGCTTCTTTTACCTTAAATCTTCTGCTGAGGCACACCTCTGGTGCATAGGCTCGTCCTCTTCCCTCAAGCTTTTAATTTAAAAACAGAGGAAACTTAAGAATTCCCTCTAATATAGAGGAAACTACATGTAAACAA
This sequence comes from Prostheceraeus crozeri, assembly GCA_907163375.1. Classification (NCBI taxonomy): domain Eukaryota; kingdom Metazoa; phylum Platyhelminthes; order Polycladida; family Euryleptidae; genus Prostheceraeus; species Prostheceraeus crozeri. The sequence goes on along the minus strand of CAJQUW010012194.1, from coordinate 169,281 downwards.
GTGGAAACAATCAACTTCGTTAATAAAAAGCTTGTGCAAGAATACTGAAGTTCAGAAAATGTCTCTTATGATCTCATTTACTAGCTGCATGGCATCCGTGAATCGGCGGACATTTTTCACAATTCCATCCATCTACGTTTTCAAGACAGGGGTCGATTTTAGGTCAACATAATCTCCCTTTTGCGATGACTCATTAACTCTTCGGTGGAAAATATTGTCCATATCGAGTGCACGAATCGCCAGGATTAAGATCAAATATCGCAACAATCCGACGTAATGTCGAAAACTTACTATTTAAGTTATTAACCCTACTATGTGCCAAGCAGTAGGATCGATTAAAATGGGTGTGGTTCTATAATTCTGACGTGACCTACATTGTAATATAAACTTATTGAGTGAAAGTCACACTTGCTCTGCATCAACCAATAGCATGCGATTAAGCAGAAAAAGAAAACATGAGACATTAAAAGGCATGAATTGTATTAAAAGCAAGTAGAACACTCAGTTACTCTTCCGATCAACATTTAAGCACCACTTGTGTTCGGAGCAATATCATTTTTCATATATAATTTTAGTTGTATATGTTTTCGTTGCAATTTTTAAGCATCACTTGAGTGGGTCAATTATTGCTAAAGACCATCTCATAATGTCAGTAACTTGCAGGTGACAGTATCCGCACTATTATCGTATTTGCATATCTTTTAGTTGACAGGTAACTCTGGACACAGACTGAAGCGAGCACAAACAGTTAATTCTCATAATAGCGAATCTCAAAACCGCGAAAACGAAATCCTAACAAGTCAATTTATTATGTTTGGCTATTCAAATGATCACTTGATCAAGATAGCAACGTAATTTCTTGAGGATTTGCTAACGTCATGCATTACATTTTTGCTTAAAAATTCACTGTTATGAGACTTCTCTATTTTGAGATTCGCTATCACACTTCGCTTTATATGTGACGACGCCGCACATAACTAAGGAAGATGAGGCAGAGAAATGTTGAGAATCTGCTGTTGGAATAAATCACATCATCTTTACATTTGTGCTCACTAAATACTCCATTACATGATTAAAGCGGTTTTTTCTGTTCAAAACTAAAGTACAACTCCTCTCTATCATACACACTGATTGTCCGCTAATTGGTTTAACTTTTTCCCAGCCATTCATCTCTAGAAACGACAGATCGCCATCATCCCTTAACACTGGAATCTCAACTAGCTTTTGGTTCACAACTCACCTCAACTTTCTCCACCACCTGTTTGCCGAAGGAACACACTTTCGTGGATAGACGAAGCGGGAATTCCTCTTGTCCATGGAAGCTGTCGAACGTGAACAGAAAAGATTAAATCAATATCATTCTAATTTTTTAAATGATATACTCGTACTAAGTATTACATAAAGGTACGCATGCCTTGACACATGTCCGAAAGTTGTAATGAATTCCAATAAACCGCATCAAATTCTTTGATGTATATGTATTATCTCAACTGATTTTGGGTTACTCCTCCATCTATGACTCACATGTTGCTGTACCAGTTCTGGAACAAGTCCTCTTACTTGGAAGTTGGACGTCATGATAATGCTATACTACTAAACGGAGAAGACTTTACCAATTGTCAGCAAATAATCTTCATTGTCTCTTTTTAATGCAAGAATGTCGAAAAATAAATGTAGAAGGGGTCGATTTGTTTGAGGTGTTCATTACTGCTAATTACGAAAACTTTTCAAAAATATTTCAATGTCTTCATTAAGTAGTAAAGCACATGGCTCGAAGTTGATTTAGCAGAGAGGTAAAAGCAATTTTTCTACAATAGGAAGACGCCAACCAAGCAGGAGAATTCGTTGGCATTTGTAGAAGCTGGATTTCGTTTCACACAGACTCATCATTGCAGATGGGAATGGAACCAGCTTATGATGTCTCCAATGGCCCAACAAGTAAATGGATTGCACAACAATGAGCAGGTTTCCTTATCCTGGCTGCGTCGTGCGGATGACAGCACAAAATGTAGCAGAAAAGAAACGCAAGCGTCTATGGAGCTGAAGAATTTACGCATTTAACATTTCTGATTACCATAACGAGCACAAATTCGATCAGCGCATGCATTTTCGCGCACAGAACTCAAATGTGCCTACATTTGTAATTTGTCTACATGACAATAATAACAGACGGGTACTTCAAATTTGAGTTGAGTTCGGGTCCGCAGCTCCAATGACAACTGTGTGTAAGTACACAAGTGCAATCTTTGCAAAGCCATTGACAACGAACTGCACAGTTCTGCTTTTATAAATGCGAGGAATCATACAGCAGTTAGAAGCTGTCAAGATAGGTACTGCTATGTGCATGCCGCATGTAATTGTCATTGGAATCCATTTCAAACGAAAAGCTACACTTTAATGACCGACGGCATCTATTCCTATGTCACAAAATAGGAACATATCATAGTTTCACCAATTCATTTGTATGAGGCAAACACCCCTGTGAAATAGTATGGGGATGAACCCCGTGAAGTTTTCCCCTCTATTCTCACCCGCAAATATGAATCTTTCTATCCTCCTTCAAAATCGGTAAATAAGTTAGCACCACCGCAGGTCTTAAGTACTGACAAGTTCGAAGTATTGAGATATCCACATAATTTGTAAGTTTATATTGTCTTCTAACATACTCTATAGCCCAGGAGAACTGGCACTCTTTGATTGTTACCGGAATTTCGTCCAATCTGAGTCTTCTCCAGCAATTCAGATATATGTGACCACCGCACAGTTGCATCCGTGGTTCCATATCACAGATTCTAATTTATCACAAATAATAAGAAAATATTTGCCAGTTATGATAGTGAAGCAAAGCAGCCAAATTGAACTTATTCACATGACGTTTAGGATAACTAAATGTGTCCCTAATCAAAAGTACAGGGAAGCTTAATGTACATAAAGAGTCACTTTAGTGCACGATTCACTAAGCAGTCGAGATGAAACAACAACAGTATTTACACTGACTTTCATTTACTCTGATACACGCAGAATCAAAAACGGCGTTGCATAGTCCTAAAAAACATTAAAAAATTGAAATCATGCAAATCTGTACTGAAGGATAGTAAAAATAATTTTACATTTGCCGGAGTCGACCTATGAAAATATTAATATTTCAAGGCAAGATTTAAGGTAGTATCTTAGCTTAGTTAGCTGGTTAAGTGCTGGCGATTGGAATCCGACCCACTCAGGAGGTACAATCGCTTTCACTGAATGTTAATAAGATCAACCTCGTGAAAAATGCGACTCTGTGACAGCTTCACCATCCCTAGGCTGTTAGCATGACTTAGTGCCTTGGGTGGGGCAGAAATAAGGAAAAATTCACATTTAGTTTGTGGTAGAAGAAACAACCTTAACTTTGACGTCCTTCGTTTACTCTCTTATATTTTCTTGCCAATGAATGCAAACAATTAGCTACGATTGCTAGCTACATCTTTAAAGCAGTGGATGAAATGCTAACGTAACCTCACTCCTCCCCATACCGAGGTCTTGGACGGGGGTTGAGAAGGTCAGGCTCTTGTGGATTGTTATGATTTCTTCAGTCTGGATGACAAATTTCCAATCTTCGAATCAAGACACGACACGGTCAAAAAAATTCGAAGGATCCAGGAAACGGAAGATACCAAAGTTAAACAACTACCCTAGTGGAGAATCCTGTAAATAATTAGGTAATTAAAAGTCATAAACGAATGAATATAAATTAATACTAACAACATAGAGTAACCTACTCCAGTATAGAGTAGGGACTAAATACGCATAAAGGCTAGTCGACTCAACTAAAGACGGTAAGGGAAATAAATTAATACTTATAATCGATTTTATTTTACTGTATAAGAACTGAAATAAGAGTTCGTCATGGACCTGACGAGAAGCTAACTTAAAAATAACAAAAGGTGAAAATAAGAAACCTAAAAAACCAAAATTAAGTTTGCTATGTATGGAGTCATCAGGGAGGAACTATGTGGCTGCATGAAGCAAGGTTTCGGCCCCTAACCTCCAATCTATACCACATGGCGAGGCCAGGCCAACCATATCGAATGTACGACATGGAAGGTCTCTCCAAGCCTGAGGAAACATAGCAAAACCTAACCGAAAATAATTCTTTTTGGAATTTTTAGGACAAAAGGAAGCATTTGAAACTAGAAGAGGTTTTCTTAGCCCAACATGCTAATGATGGATGGCATCTGGCATGGCGAAAAACAACCAAACTTAAAAACAAGGAACCTATTATTTGAGAATGACTTTATGCAAGAATTAACCAGCAAATTAGCCTTATAACTCCGTCTTTTGAAGATATCAAAAATGCCCTTAGCTCTTGATGTGAAGGCGGAAGTATCAGATGAAATCCTGGCGAACCTGATCAGTTGGGCAGCAAATATGTTTAAGCCAGTGTTCAAAGGCATATTACTCTCGGGGAAAGTATACAGCACCACTGGGAAGCTGAACTCATCAACCTTATGGTAACCTCGGTGATGCATTGGCCATCTTCAATCCTGATTTTAACATCCAAATAATTAACACATTTGTTGTTGTCTCCGCTTCTGCTAGCTAAGAGATCTACCGGGTAGATTTCAGGAAGGATCTTATCAAAATGTTTGTAGTTTAACACACAAATGTCGTCGACATACCTAGTGGTACGAGAGAGAAGTTTGGCTAAGCAAAATCTCTTACTCGCTAGGAGCCTCCTCACAAACTTAAACTCCCTGTAAGCCAAAAACAGGTCAGCTAAGAGTGCGCTGGAATTCCCACCCATAGGTATGCCTCGAATTTGATTGAAGAGAAGTCCCCCGAAAGTGACAAAAGTGTTATCCAGGATGAAACTAATAGCATTAAGGAATTGGGTATTGGACCAGCAGTGATACCCTCTGTATTTTATTCGAGAAGAAGGTTCTATAATAGCCAATGCAAATACAGCTCTTGGAACTGCTAAAAATTAACTCACATAAGTCTTTCAAGGACTCCATAACCTGGTCTAAATTAAGATTCGTATAGAGTGTAGAGAAATCATATACTTGTAAGGAGTGGCAATTCAAACCCGACATCCTGTCTAGGAATTCCCCAGAAGAGTTAATGCTACAGAAGGCGCTCACACCTGAATTATGCTTGATGAAAAGGCAATAACTACTAAACTTGTCCCGGACCAATTGCAAATCTTTGTTCACAAGTATGGCCAAATCTTTGGAAGTGCTGTTCCTGGCACCAGCTATGAATCTACTCTTACGGATTCTTGTGCAATTTAGGTATCCAGAAAAGTTTAGGTAAAACCATAAACTTATCTTTAACCGTTATGCCAAAGGAATCCTTGAGGGTGGTGCAATGTTCGGCAATTATGTCATTAATGGAAAAAATTACTGGTGCGTAAGTCTGATTACCAACAGCATTAAAACTTCTAAGGTCAAAGCCTAGTTCGTTCAAGAGGACAATGAGGTAATATTTCCTACACACAATGACAAAATTGTTGGCGGCCTTATCCGCCGGAGTAATGACGTAATTCTTCTGAAAGTTTGAGATGAAGTTTTTACACCCCTTAGATCTTAGTACCTCGTGCAAATGCAAAGTTGGAAAGCTAGAACTTAGGAAGGAAATGCGATTTTTAATTATCTTAAGGACAGCCTCCGACCAATCCTGGAAGTCAGAATTCTTAAGGGCGTATTTTCTGCAGGACTTTTCAATAAATGTAGCTAATGCATTCTTAACACTGACTCTAACAAAATCCCAAGACTTGTGAATAGGCTCTCTATAATTGGTGCCCTTTGCCATCAAATCCGTAAGTTTTGGGTTGGATATAATACTCAAGTCACCAGTAGCCACGTGTGAAGCGGGCTTGTAGCAGAAGATAGAATTAGAACAAAGACAAGGCTTGCTAATAAATTCTCTGATTTCATCAATAGAAGTATTCTTCAAGATCTGGTTGTAATTGAAGAGCTTCCGACCAATAGGGGTGGTGTATTTGAAGAAAACCTGTAGTGGATATTTACTACTAATTGGATTAGGCAACATACTGTTAACATGTGAATCAGCGAAAATGGAAGAAACTTTTAAGAGATCTACTTCTATTTGCACTCAAAAGGGATAATAATAACTTCCGTGTCGACCTTATCAACCAAATCTTCGACTTTTAAGAATCTCGAACAGAAGAATTCAACTAGATACGAGCAGGTACCTGGCTTGCTAAGAGTAAAAACAAGAAGTTGTTTAAGTGTGGTACGACTAAGAGATTTCAAAGTGATGGAAAATTCGTACAATGACATTCAACAGGCTCGACCACAAGTCCAGGCACTAATCCACTGTGTCACAGGGACCACGATGAGCATCAATCAGATTGTTTAAGCAGTAAAAGCAACAAAAAGAAAAACCTTAAAGCTCATTATTACCCACTCTGAGAAACAGATTTTCACATTTGTGATCGATACCGATGTCATCTGCAGGGTGTCAGTACAAATCTGATTCACAAATATTCTAAGTCGCAATTATGTAAATCAGCTCGGAATCAAATGACTCTTCTTTACTACTCAATTATTGCTTAATGGCCACGAATGACTAATGAAAAAGCTTTCCATATGTATTCAAATAATTTGAGAACGCATGCCTCATCATTTCAAGCTACAGTATTTATAAAAAATTGTGAACAAAGTAAGATGAATATTTCATGGAAAATGTTAAGGGCCTATGCTCTGAAAATATGTTCGAGCATTCTTCCAAACAGTTCAAATGGATTTTTTCTGAAAACTGCAAGTCTTGTTACCTAAGCAACCTAGAGCGAGCAGCATGTTGAATATTGATGGAAAAACAATTGCGACTCAATTGTGCAATATATATATATATATAGCCTGAAGTAAGACCCTGTGAGACAGAATCTCCTTTAAAATTTCTTGCCGGTTACTCATTCTAGTTAGTTTACCACAGTTCTTTGAAAAGATTCATGATTAGAGGTCCATGACAGAAGACGAATGAAAGTGGAAGTTTGATTCTCGGTAGGTCACTATTTTCCTAAACTTGATTGAGTTATCGACATTTACATATTTGAAAACAATGCGTATTTTCTCGTAGTGTCGACTTCGATCGCAGACTTACACAATACAGTGTCGGTCGCTTATAAGTCCGCAGAACTGCCTCAGGGCAAGGAGCATCTCTCTTCTTACTTCTATTCCCTACAGCCGCCGCCACCTTCAGTCTTTCATTTCACTTCGAGTGTCGTCAACGCATGCCTCTTCTTCCTTTCCACTTCTTACTTATCCCCCCTGGCACTCCTCCTTTTCCTGTACCTCCTCTCTCCCTCCCTGCCTGCTCTACACTGACAGCAGAGAATGAGGTAGACTCAAAAACGACACATTCCGAACTCCCAGTTCCTCAACACGCTTTTGTAATAAGACGAGCATTCCGAGCTTCATTTGTACACTACGCTCGCAAGCGAGGAAGGAGCGCACGAGAGAAGACACACAAAGGTGTGTGTCATGACGACAACTCAAGCCATGTGTACTGCCAGGTATTAAATCCTCATCTTTGAATTTCCGAATCTTCTCCCCACAACTTTCAGTTCGCCGATCGGAAGTGAGTTCGAAAATGAAATTAAGCGCTCGTGCTTAGAGATGGTCACGTATAGTAAATCCAATGTGATACATCCTGATTGAGTCGTATTGTACTAATTGAATAACGGCAAAAGTTAGACATCAATTTCCAACTGTGGTGCTGATAGCGCTCCTACGAAATGCCAGCAGGACATGTATGAAAATGGAAAAGGTTTGGAAAAGTTCCTTTCAACAAATAGCGGATTCATCAATAACATAAATCGGAAAGAGCAATCACAGCACGGAAATATAGCAGTATATGCGAAAATACTATCATTCATAACACGGAAAGATGAGTCAATTTTTGAATTATTTGAGTAGTTCTAATACTGACCAAAAACGACATCTAGCACGAGAAAAAACAGTACTACAACAGAAAATATTCAGAAGAAAACATACATTCATTAACACATCTTAACGAAATGACTATTTAAATTGAACTTTTATGCCACTTTTTTCATTTAATTAACCTGAATTGCCAACATACACGATAATGCCACATTTCATTATAACAAACGGCTATTCACTGACAGCTCTTGATGTTCACTAGCAACATGCTCAAAAGTAATAATGTATTGCCTCGTCTCGTAATTTGGGATTCACTTTGATTGATAAACAATGAATTATGACGATTTATTTTTTTGATTATACTACAACTTAATAACAAAGTATGACCAAAGCATACTATCAAATGTTGTCAAACAAATGCAAATAAGAATCACACACGTGTATCTGGAGGAAATCAGAACCATAACACAGTTCTTCGCCGTTTTCAAGGTAAAGACATGACACTCCGCTTTATGCAAAGTAGATTTGAAGAACTTATCAATTACCAAACCCAAGAAATAATGCCTGAAGTGGTTGGTCAACTAAGTCAAAATAACACATAAGTAAAAAGCAATTGCAGTACTTAGTCATAACTGAATTATTTAATCATCATGTAAACTTTATATCAATAAGAGTAGACTAATACATAACATTCTGTAGTTCTCATCTAGAATGCGCACCTAAATCACATCCTCACGAATGAAATAATCAACAATGTAAAGATCACACTCTCACTCGTAGTCAAGCAGTTAAGTGAACTTATTTCGCCCACCTACTTAATGTAAAATCAACTTTCTAGCTTGAATGGTCTACTCGGTCGCCTAACTTTGATGTACGTAAAGTAACTGGTAGCGTTATTGAGTACCTCGATGAATGACTTAAGATTTTTGAAAGAAGTGTTCTATATTTGATATAATATGAGGATAATGACTGTCCTCAGTTATTATAACAACTGTTGTTATGATTATATACCGAAACTGCGAGAATTTTGTAAGAATGCCAAAAAGTCAAGTGATATATAAAAGTCAATAAGTTCATATTGTAAATATTAATTATTTATGTGCGGCCCGACAAGCGATCTCGATTAACAAACTTTCATATATTTCTTAGTAACTACTCCTAACTTTAACGTTTTTGATTAGCATCTTCAACAATAAGTCTGAGAAATTTGAAAGGAATGAGATGACCTGAGCTTCCTATGAACAGATGTTTTGCATCATCGATAAGCAAAGCCTGTAAGAAGTGCAGAGAAATGCTGTAAGAAGAAGAGACAATAAATTTGCCATGATTATTCGATGAAGTTGATTCCCGGTTGGGATTCTAACCAAACGTCTCCTTTTATAACGGAATTAAACTTTCTTTTCCAAATAAAACCCGCATTATGAAGAAAAGATGAGACACATCAGCATGAGGCAGACGAAAAATTTTATGTAACTTTTTCAATCAACATTACTCGTTTCAAGACAAGACATCTGTTAAACAACTTACACCATAGAGACAGCGTAAAATGCGTTCTCATTCTGGAAATTGGTGCTGATATCCGCCTGAAAGAAAAGAAAGAAAATAATTTAGAACACCCGAAAGTATCAAACTATCGATACATGAAAATTGAACACGTAAAGGAATTTTAATCTGAACAGAGTTCCTTAGGAATGCCATCCGTAGGTCAACGAAGGTCTGACAGATGTGTACCATAATCCAGATGGACCTGCAGTTGTTAGCGTTAAGAAAACACATTCCATTCAATGTTTTCGATAGCCACAATCAGCTAGCGTGATAGAAAGGATGCAAAATAATATTTAAAGTTAAAACTTTCAAAATTCACAAGAATTCTGAAAGACAGTCCTATAAATGTTCTTAACAAATTATGTCCTAATTTCATTCATATCCACTCAGTGAAACATTTTCACAAAAAAGAATTTTTTGACGATTAATTTGTCAGGATCAAAAATTTTAGTTCGTCTTCAAAAAAGAAATTGCAAAAACGTAGTTTACATACGACGTTCCCGACGTTTCCAATTGCAAGCTCTTAACAAAGGATGGTAGGGAACAAGCAAAACAATTGCAATCTGAGTTTATATACCACAAAAATCGTGCTTTGTATTGATCCTCGGATTATACTTCCCGATTAATTGCCTTCAAAGCACTATGTTGAATATCAATGCTGTTAACATCAAAATATCTATGTCAGTTACAGATCAGGATCTCTGAATCTGAATTGATCAAAGGGTGTAATTAATAATAATAGCATTAATCCAGAAGCACGAGCTCTGTGGTATACAAGATGAAAATGCTTGTGTCCGACCATCCCTTGACAAGTTTGCAACTGGACATGTCGAGAGGTGAAACGCAATTACATTTATACAATCTACTTTTGAAGGCCAGCTAAAAGTTGAGAGAGAAAGTCCTCTGATTTAGATTATATAGAATGAAAAAAACTCCCATGTGCCATTCATTAATGTTAAATCATTTAACTTGATATTTCACAATTCATTGAACTAAAGATATTTGAGTATTAGATAGGGTGGTCAATTTAATATCTTGAAAACATCTCGAGACACATGAACTCATTGAAGCAGCAAGATTAAGCAGTGCATTATTGATCATGATAACATAATGATATTATGATAAGTAGAGTATATCTGTCTATTTTATGCGAGTAGATCTCAATAACACAGTTATTGTCAACGCACATCTGCAACATATCGACTGGATAACAAGCAGCGAGTTCATGAGTGATATCATCCGTATTTCAGTCTTCCGTGACTAAGGACTTGGGAAGCTGTTGCCTTATTGAGTTGGTTTCCCTCTGTTATTACTAGGGCGGTTCAAATATGCAAAATGCATATATGTGCATATCAATGCATATTTGGCTACATACGAAGAAAATGCATATGTTCAAAATTCCATCGTTATCTTGCATATTCATGCGAAACATTTGTTTAAATTTAATGTCATACAAATGAAAATGAAATATGAGAGAGGGGTTTCCTAAAGTTAATCAGTTCCTGGCTCTGATGAAAAAAATTTTCGTCAAAGCACCTATGCGCCGTCTTGCATTTGTCAAATCTACATCATTGTCAATGCCTACCAATCCAGTGACGAGTCGTTGGGGGACATGGATTGATGCAGTCTCATATTATGCAAAACATTTCGATTCAGTAAAGAAATTTATTGCTGAATTATCACCTGAATCGTCTGCGATTGAATCTGCATAAAGCGCACTTCTCGATGACGCACTTCGCACTGATATTGCTCAGATTTCCGTTCACTTCCCCGTCGTTGCATCAAGCATAAAAGAGCTTGAAAAACGAGGCCTCACGATTCACCAGAGCTTTGAAATAATTGAGAAGGTTGAAAGAAGCCTTAAACTTTCCGGGCCACCCGCTAACGACCCTTCGGAGAAACTGCGATCGTCCTTGGAGAAGAACCCAGGTTTAACAGCCATGAAGTCCATTCATGACACCCTTTTTGGCGGCTCCTCCAGTTCCATTGCAAGCGCTCTGTCAGTCCATGATATAACATGTTTCAAGTTCGCGCCATTGACAAGCGTCGATGTGGAGAGAAGTTTCAGCGAATTTCGCTCTTTCTTCCGCTTCAATCGCTGTACCTTTTCAGAAGAAGAACTGCGATAACATCTGGTAGTTCATTACAACTTGAAATGACTTTAGATATTTTTCGATAAACACAGGACACATAATTCCCCAGCTATTTTTCCAGCTAATAATTTGGATGTTCATACATTATAAGTGCATGAAATTTTTGTTAGTAAGAATTACTTACTTTCAACCGCTTCGCGTGTGTTTTGCTCAAATTACGATAAAAACACGGTTCATAAGATAGAAGTAAAACGATACCTACCTGAACATAAAGGAGGCCAAGGAAATTACTTAAAATCTTATTGCATATTTTTTGCATATTCTTAGTATTTTTAGTACATATTTCGCTGCATATTTAACTATAATTTCGTGCATATTTGAACCGCCCTAGTTATTACAATGTATATATGTGTGTGCATATACAGCACATTCGCATCAACATATTAATGAAAGTTGCAGTTGTGGTGGGTCATTTGCATGGTTGGCAATTATACAGATATAGATGGCAAAGAAGTCAGATTCTTTAGGGAAGAGAGCGATTACACAAGATAGTAGCGGAAGGGACAAAAAGTACAGCCGTAGCGCTCATCACGACACAATAGGCATCCGTAATTGTAAGGAATATGTTATAACAGTGGGAGAAAGGTTGTTGACAATTTGTTTATCTTACACTATGTCTTTACTGTGAGATCGTGTCTGCGCATGAACAGATCAACGGGGATATCATGTTTGCTATCATAAAAGCAAATTATTCGATGAAATCGACGTTGGATAGCGTTTCACTAGGTAGTATTTGTTCTCGTCATGCCGACGAAAATAGGTCAGTTAAACTTTAAGGCGTCCCTGATGTGTGACTGGACAAGATCACTTCTTGAGACATGGAGATATTTCTTAAAAGCTCTTGATAGGTAAAGTCTAGGGGAAGTCAATCTACATATCATGTAGATATGACGATCCCGCTTGATTTTATTGCAATGCATCGCTAAGAATTCGCAACTCGGGTTCCACTGCCACTGTACCAAGAGATACCTCTGATGGTTTGCGCATTATCATTACTAGGGCGGTTCAAATATGCACGAAATTATAGTTAAATATGCAGCGAAATATGTACTAAAAATACTAAGAATATGCAAAAAATATGCAATAAGATTTTAAGTAATTTCCTTGGCCTCCTTTATGTTCAGGTAGGTATCGTTTTACTTCTATCTTATGAACCGTGTTTTTATCGTAATTTGAGCAAAACACACGCGAAGCGGTTGAAAGTAAGTAATTCTTACTAACAAAAATTTCATGCACTTATAATGTATGAACATCCAAATTATTAGCTGGAAAAATACACAGGAATTATGTGTCCTGTGTTTATCGAAAAATATCTAAAGTCATTTCAAGTTGTAATGAACTACCAGATGTTATCGCAGTTCTTCTTCTGAAAAGGTACAGCGATTGAAGCGGAAGAAAGAGCGAAATTCGCTGAAACTTCTCTCCACATCGACGCTTGTCAATGGCGCGAACTTGAAACATGTTATATCATGGACTGACAGAGCGCTTGCAATGGAACTGGAGGAGCCGCCAAAAAGGGTGTCATGAATGGACTTCATGGCTGTTAAACCTGGGTTCTTCTCCAAGGACGATCGCAGTTTCTCCGAAGGGTCGTTAGCGGGTGGCCCGGAAAGTTTAAGGCTTCTTTCAACCTTCTCAATTATTTCAAAGCTCTGGTGAATCGTGAGGCCTCGTTTTTCAAGCTCTTTTATGCTTGATGCAACGACGGGGAAGTGAACGGAAATCTGAGCAATATCAGTGCGAAGTGCGTCATCGAGAAGTGCGCTTTATGCAGATTCAATCGCAGACGATTCAGGTGATAATTCAGCAATAAATTTCTTTACTGAATCGAAATGTTTTGCATAATATGAGACTGCATCAATCCATGTCCCCCAACGACTCGTCACTGGATTGGTAGGCATTGACAATGATGTAGATTTGACAAATGCAAGACGGCGCATAGGTGCTTTGACGAAAATTTTTTTCATCAGAGCCAGGAACTGATTAACTTTAGGAAACCCCTCTCTCATATTTCATTTTCATTTGTATGACATTAAATTTAAACAAATGTTTCGCATGAATATGCAAGATAACGATGGAATTTTGAACATATGCATTTTCTTCGTATGTAGCCAAATATGCATTGATATGCACATATATGCATTTTGCATATTTGAACCGCCCTAATCATTACCTTTGTCTTCTGGTCATTCAAGTCAAGTTCATTTTCATTACACCAGTTTTTATATGAGGAAATTCTGTTCACAACATCAGGAAGGCATGAATGAGAATCACGAAAAATAAGAGGCAAGAGTGCTAATGACATCATTAGCATACTTGAAAATGCATCTTCGAATGAGACGATGAGGCCGATAAGGTTGCCATGTGACACGCGAACAAATATGGAGCGAGGATTGATCCCTGCGGAACATCTGAGGCCACACTATCTGAGAAACTGATGGTAGTCTCAAGCTTAACTAGCTGTGTTCTTGATTGTAAATAATCACCACATCGTTTGATTGATTTTAATGAAAGGCCTATGTGAATCAGTGTTTGGAGCAAGCTGTCAAGCTGTCATGCTTTGGTCGATCGAAAGCCACAATGGATGTAATATTGGGAGAAATAAGAAAATGATTAGCCAGGACACAAAGGTTTGTATCGTTTGAGCTTTTTCCCCACTGGCATATCTGGTCATGCCGATAAAAATTCCCTCGATTATGGTCATCGCATTTCTGAGATATAAAGCGAGGAATGAACATTTGAAGTCATTGCCTTGTCACGGTCATGCAGTTTCATCTTTGATGAATCGCATATTCGACTTGTCTGTTGCTTGACCCCAGTAATAGTCACAATCACTTGCACGAGATAGTGAACGCACGCCAGTACTGTCTGCTCACTGGGATGCATCACGCTTGAAGAATGAAAACGTAAAATCTAGCAATAAGGAGGTGCGTTTCGGGGCATCAGCGGGGCAAAAACCTCCATGAAAGGCGAATGGACAAAAACAGTTTCAAGAGATAGATACAGTAAAGACTAGCTCGGTAGAAACTGTCGATGAGCTGCTCGGTTTTGCTTGCTAGGTTAGATGCAACACATGACTTCCAGAGACAACAAAGAAGTACAATGCAATCCCATGTATTGGAACCTGCTAGACGCTGTACTGTAATTTATTTTGTTTACCAAATAGAACAGTAAAGAATACATTTTTTGTTAGAGACTTTGGTGCTTTGTAGTACGATTAAAAGATTGACCAGTGGACAAGGATGAGAATGGAAATACGGAAAGTGAATGCGGAAATTCATACTTACAAGGTCCATAACAGAAAAATAGACAACATAGATTAGGGATTCTGAGCAGCTTCGAGGAAAACTGTCATAACTGACTGTAGCATTTAGAAATAGACACTTATTATCATAGAAAGATCGCATCATTAAAACTTTTTTGTTTGCCCACTGTGTGAATCTCTGATGTTCTTCCTTCAAATAATACATTAAGTTAATAGAGACGAGCAAGACACAAGAAAACAGCGCCTTGCTACCTGTAGCAAGTCACTTATTAACACATACAAAATGTAACATCATATCGTATCTCTAATGCTGTAGCACTGACGCGTATAATGGCTAATCCTATTCTCTGTCATAACCACATTCGTTCAAAGTTGTCCACCTGTGGCTGGAGACATTTTTGAACCGATGCTGCTAATCCATGTCCGTACAGAAAAAAATGGTATGAATCATACTATGAAACAGACGTATGTAACATAGTATGAAACATACTATGGACATGCAACGCTCTGTCGGGCCATACCCTGGCATACGTATGATTCATACTATGACTTAACATAGTATGAAACTTAGTATGAAGCATACCCTAAATCATACTCAGCAAAATCATACTATGAAACATACCATGAAAAATCATATACGTATTCATAACAGACACACTGTGAAAACGTAGTATGAATCATAGTATGGAACAGACGTATGAAGCATACTATGAACATGTAACGCTCTGTCGGGCCATACCCTGACATACGTACGATTCATACTATGACTTTACATAGTATGAATCATATTATGAAAATACTATGCATACTTATATGGCACACGCTGTGAAAACATGATGTGAAACATAGTATGGAACAGACATACGAAACATAGTATGAGACGTACTAAGAGCATGTAACGCGTTGTCGTGCCATACGCATGAATCATACAAAGAAACATACTATGAAAATAGGTACGTATACTCATCCTAAACGCACGTGAGTTTTCAGAGTATGTTCCTGACATAAAATGCAACATATATGCATACAGCAGTATATCGTACGAAGGAATATCATACATAAGCACATATGTTGTTGTTGTACATATATTCTATAACAGCATGAATTCATTATTATATGCACCACTTATCATATGAATAATAACATGCATTCTGTATTCAATATGTCGTATTTTAATCTGAAAGGGAACAAAGTCAAAAGCACCTTGTCTCTCCGGTAGCATGTCAAATGTAGCAAGGCAACTGATTTAGATAGAGAACATATCATGAGGGAGACAGCTATTAGCATCATTTTAAGATCAAAATAATTACAATTTCTTATACGTTAAAATCACATATATAGCATTCATTTGTTATAACACACGAACGACGTACCCATTTGATCAAAGATAAACATTTTTGTATGATTTTTTAAAATCAAAGTTCGAGTGGAGAGGACGGTACCATAAACCCTTAAGCAGAAGATAAAAAAAAGAAAGTGAAGGAACTCGTTAGCATTCAGTAGCATAAACAATCTTAAAAGAATCCGTTGCCGTTACCTGTAATGCAAGCAGATAATAATAATGCTCCCACGTCAAGACTGTGTGAAGTTTATTGTTTTGACGTTCATACAAGTTCATTTATGCTTTCAATGGAAATCAACTAATGCTTATTATTAGAGAAGTGAAAGGAACCAGGAGCCTTCTGAGTTAGACTGGACAACCCTGATGGGCATGATGGAAAACTTGATTCACTAATGGTACACTACTGGAAATGATACACTAATAAAGGAATTATACACGTTTATGATAAGGTGGCAATTTCTCAAGCAATAATAGGAAAGATAAATAATCAAAATAAATATTAACAATATTTTTCGAAACTAATTGAATTAGCTTTTATTACTTTCATGAATCATGTTTGATAGAATTTCTTATCTTAAATGTGTTGGTGTTCAAAATAACACTTAATCAATGGCAACTCAAGGAAATTATATTAGTAACACTTTCATATTTAACTTTTAGATTACTCAAAAATGGACTTTCAAATTTTTACTGACATTGTAGAGATCCACAATACACATGAGACTTTTCAAAAGTAAACTCGTTGAATAACAAATTCTTTGAGCAAAAGAAAGCTACAAGACACGTTATTATTTCGTTTAAACAAGAATAATACCTGCTCTTATATGCATGGTAATCGTTAATCAAATTCTTATGATATCATCATGTTGTGTAAAAAAATGCATGTAGGTCATGCAATTATGAGATGAGAAGGATCCAACTCGATGAATTCTTGGTTAGACTAAATATACATAAATTAATCATTTATGCATTAAAAATAAAACAAAATCGATGTGTTGGGCATCATCAGTAGGTTTTCACTATCATTTTCAAAACACGTTGAAATATTGTGGAGATACTGTGGAAGCTCCATAAATATCATTATTGCATTAATAATCATAGGAAAACAATAAGTAATATTTCAGAATTGCAAGCATTAAGTACCATAAAAATCGATAAAATGAGTTTGATAAAATCGTCTCAGATGAAATTTTCAGCTTGTAGCAAAGACGTTTTGCATAAAGTATCTGAAAAGCATGAACAATATATACATATAAATGAAAGAATTTCATTATCACAAGAATCAGAACTATTGACGAATTCGTTATCTGCAAATAATATCATTATATGCTAGCAAAATAATTATTTAATACTAGACAAAGATAATTAATAAATGAAAAATAATTATTTCCAATGACCTGAGATAAAAATGGGTACGTTATTCATCAGGAAGTTGAACAGCAACATTACGAACATTATGAAATGCGTATATTCAACGAAAGTTATATTTGATATCACTCATTAATTCTGTATAGATGACTGATAATCACCAGCATCATTCAGCATGGGTACAAAATTCGGGTTACGCATTAAACATCATAGTAGAAAAATTTGTCGCTACCCAACATAGATTACTCCTGCAAAATAACATGTAGTATGTGTGTATACGGTATGAATTTAAATAATCAATTATGACTATGTTTCACAGTATGTTAATACATACGTATGCGAAATTCATACTTATGCATACTATGTTTCATAGTATGTTAATACATACGTATGCGAAATTTATACTTGTACATACTATGTTTCATAGTATATTATTACATACGTATGCGTTGTCATACTATTTTTCATACCTTTTCATACTATGATTCATACGGACTTATTTTTGTACGGGTGCCTTTGTTGCTGGACTAGTCACACAGGTGAATTCAAATGAGGGGCTCAAATATCATGCATATATACATGTTTCTGCTTTCTCGGCTGTTTGTCCTGCGCGAATGAAAGAAGAATCAATTGCAGTTAATGGTGAATAAGTGTATGTGACTGTGGCATATCAGACCAGACATTTTATAGAGGAAGCTGGTCATCCCGTCTGTCACTTTTCCCGTTCCCACAGTCTCATGATTCATTGTGATGATCATTCTGAGAATATAAACATTTTCTACCGGCATTATTATCATTAAATCAGCCTTAAAGAAATAACAAATATCATTATCACAATCAAAATGATAACTTACCCAGAACTTAACTAGGAAGAACGCTTCTTGAGGCCCCCGATCGAACAAATCTTTGAGACCTCTTCGTTCAGGAAATTTGTCGGCGATTTGAGAGATGTCTATGGATTCGAGGATAGGGGAGGAGTAGGTAGGAGAGGAAATGGTGGCGAATGAATGGTGTTTGCTCGTATTATATACCTACAAGGCGAAGCACAACATTTGTCTACAACTTTCAAAATGACAACTGCATAAAAATGTCATGCAAAACATTCTGACTGGAATACTTAAAACATACTTGGAAAGCTTGATTGACTGTACCGTCGCGTTCTATCAATTGCATCACTTAACAAATTGAATAATTGATAATTGAATGCCATTATTGGGTCTTTAGTAACTTTTTCAAATAAACGTCTTTATTATTATTATTATTATTATCATTATAAAGTTGATGTCACGAAACCAGAACTGGAATACCTCGATAGTAATGATTCATGATTGTTTTCAAGGATTATCTCTCTTATCATGCGCTTTTTTGGATATCATTTTTTTAGACTGATCCATGAAATGTGAGACTTCCTGTATCCAAACCAAACGATTTTCCTGAGGTCCTCGTGGATGGCGATAGTTCTATGACGTTAGGTTGATACAGATAAGGCTCAGGCCTATAGGAAAATAGCCAAATCGTTCACGATCATCAAATTATGCAATTTTTCTTTGAAACTAAACTAGTGCATTAACTTTTTGGTCACGTGATTGCCTACAGGACATTAATTGCTAAAAAATGACGTTTAATATTTTTTCACTGCTTTGTTTGATGAGTTTTTGTTGTTTTGCATAGTAAGTACTCCTGATTTAGGGATGAGCGGTGCTAGCCGTTTTACATGATATTTTTAGAGTACAGAGTCACAGAAACACCATTGGGTAGCAGTCTCACGTAAAAGACGATGTCGAGTATTAAGTTAAGCGCAACAAATGAGAGAACACAAAGGTTTAAAGAGGACAATGTTACCCCACTAAGCAATTCTACCACCAGATTTGCTCTAACAAATTCGTACGTGATCAATAGATCAAACTAACCGCCAACGAAATGGTATCAACCAGTAATACTTCAGGCCAGTGGATAAGTCTACGCAATTTTATGCGTGCGTAGGAATTATAAATCGTTTTCTAAAATAGGGAATGCTGCGGTGCGGTTTTGCTGATCAAGTCGAACGATAAACTTTTTGAAAATTGATCAGTGCTATTGGAATTTCGATTATCCACTCTAGCACGGTCACACCTGAACTGTAAATATAATAGTTTGTCATAACAACATAACATGATAAAGAATCCATGTCACATGGAGTTTCGTGAACAATTGAATTATAGCTGACGAGTGGTGATACAATAATATGGCCCTGCTGTCCCATCTTAATTCGGCTTGGAGATTGTCTGGCCGCAAGCTAATTTTTGCATAAAACAAGTTCTCTCAAAAATATTGCACATGAAGTAATAACTGAAATGAACAATTGAATGAGTGAAATAAGCTAGTACTTTTATTTCGTTGGTTAGCAGTCACACGTTCAGTCAAATTTGCTCTCACAAATGGGAGACAGCGCTGCTTCGAATTTTAGTTTCGAACGAGCTCTGAGTCGTTTCCGGAAACCCACACATCAAACAGCGCCACTTCCTGGACACGAAGAGGCACCCGCAATAGTGAGCAGCCGTCAGACAGGGATAGATCCATCCTAAGCCGCCAAACATCTATGACAAACTTGTCGTCGGATTGTGGAATGACACGAAAATCAGAGCGCTATCGGAAAATATCAGCGGAAGACAAAACGGTCCAGCAGCAGCAGATAATCGGGATGATTGAGCCAGTTTACCGGTGCCAAATTCATCCAAATTTCTACTCTTCACTCGATTATGGAAGCAGTATTCTTTGACTCGAATGTACGCAGGTGTCTCATTGCTACATTGAGAGAGTATTCCATGAAGTTTCTCCATCAAACTGTGACTATTGGTGAGAATTTCGGATGAATTTCCGAATGAAAGTGGAACAACACTGCCGACCGTCAAAACTGCATTGTGTGCTGTGATGATAGAACATCTTTATTCAGCTATCAATCCTCGCTATTTGGGAAGAGAAAAGAAGATGAGGATTATTGTCCAATATCTCTGAGTCGGCAATGATAGACATTGGTTGTGCTCCCACAGAAGAACAATGGAAATTCAATAGATATGCCTTCAATTGCTGCGACATCATTGCTTGTGAAGCAGATGAAAAATTCTACTCATTTTTTCACTTTCTCTATCACAAACTAGTATTTAACGAGTATTAACGCTTATAGGACTATCTTCTATGAATGTCATTTTCTCACATATCAAATACATGTCAGGATATCATATTGCTTTCAGATTGGGACCAAGTCCGAGTCACCGACTTTTCTTTTACGTCCTTAGCTTTTTAGTTCAGATTTATTTTATACTCAGATGATGCACAACCAAGTTTAATTTGTTTGGCATGCAATCATACTTATCTTCATGAACGCCAGTATCACTAGACAATGTTGGCTAGGATATGAGCTTCTATGACGCACACGCATAATCTTCTCACTAAGAATGATTGTATCTATGAGTTTAAAGACCAGTGCTCTCTGCATAGGACAAGTCACGAAAATCTGTGTGGTATGATAGTATTTTCACAGGACCTTATTGGCGGGATAAGTTGCTGACAACATGGAAATTTCCTCTGCAAGGGAGAGTCATGATTGCATTTTGAAATCCAAGCAAGAGTTCAAATCCATCCACATTTCAAGTTGTTAACGCTCATATTTACTAATATGAATAAATCTACTTACTGTATTCGGAAAAAATTACATTTGGTTGGTGGCTATGAATGAGCTTATGAATGATCAGATGCCATAATTCTTAACAGGAAAAAACCATGAGTGAATCTTGAAAGATGTTAACTGATTATTCAAGTAAGAATCTTGACAATTTCAAAATAAAACTGGCAGAATAAGAAAAAAACTGCACCGGACCGGGCAGAAAATCCTGTCCGATTAACACTGTTAAGTAGAACATAAATACTAATGAAAATGAATACAATAACGCAGCACATTAGCGAGAAAGAAATCAACAAAAATTTTGAATGTGACTACATCTTGTGGTTCAGGCTATCTCACTCAATTTTCACTTAATACTTGTTTGGTAAAGATCATTCTACTCGAGCTACAGTCTACCAAAAATTAGTAGACACTGAATTAGGACACCCTTCATTCATCAATCAATTAAAAAAACTAATTTCTATCCAGCCAGCGTGGATGAGTAGAGTTAGCAGTTAGATGATCAGGACTACTAGTAAGATAAGAAGCGAGCAAGCACACACACGTACGTATGTAAGAACACACAAGATATGAAGAGAAATACGAAGAGAAATCTGTCGTTATGGCAGATGAACAACAAAGGTCTCCGCCGTAGCGGGCACCTTTCAGCGTTCTCTTTGGAGCAAAGGAAGTCTGGATGGAAGCACATGAGGCATGAAATCGCCCCCACCTCAGCGGAACTCGTCAAACTCAATGAGCAACGCGAATTCCGACTCGAGCGCCTATAAATCTGCCTATACTATCTATCCAAATGCGTACTCTTCACATGGAGGCCCTCAAACTGACTCTAAATAAATAGTACATCGAGAAGATGCACAAGACTCTAAGATATGATGCTTTCAACAAAGCTTGCTAAATAAATTAAGGAAATGCAACTGTTTTAGCACTCGCTCGCAATACTCACGTGGTAAAAAAAATGAAATAACATAAACCACCCTGTTGTAAAATATGTTCAATGATAATTTCTATTCAGTAGGATATTGTAGACGCGCATCACCATACATAAACAATTTCAGCGAGTCATATCGAACAATCACCGAAATTTTATCATTTTCAAAATGAAGCTCTAGTGGATTTCAATATAAAAAATGTGTTAACTTCACAAAAGATATAAATGTGAGGAAACTTTGGAAGTATTTGTCGTCCGGTGGAATATTGCATCGACTTCCAATGACTCAACTCACCCAGGCAAACTCGACTTCCTGACCAAAAATTCAGAAGCCAAGCATTCAGTCACCGTGACAAAGTAGCTATGAATATAAACAAGACTGAAAAGTTGCCCGACAGCAATGCTTCAAAAAGTATACTAAAATAAATATCGAAGTTATCAAATATATATAATTCAAAAGCCCCTCACACAAGTGATAGTATTTTATCTTACAAGGATATAAAGAAGAAAAACAATTAGTTTGAAGGAATTAGCTGGAAATTACTTTTGATAACTTGAGCATTTTTTTCCTAAAGCTTCATAATGATTAAACATATAATTTCGAATTTTTCCTCAGCGTCAAGCTGCATGAAAATTTTTACCCTTCTAATATGCTTCATGGAAAAAGAAAGGCATTATTGCCTCTTTTATTAGACGAAAATAATTAAGGAACCCTTAAAAAGATTTTCATTCTAGGTATGGGAGTGCTGTCGAAAGTGGAATAACTTGTTTGTTTGACACCTATGTCCTTAGATTTACTATATCGTATTTGAGGCTACTCCGTTTGATGAGTCAGCGCACGAACTATCTTTGAACTAATTGCTATGCGTTCATTGTGTGAGCGACCACGAATGATGGCTTCACCTTGTGAGGTTGCTCTCGTGGGAGATATTTCTCGCTTTGTTAGTATCACCGATTGTGCGAAGAATGCCTCAGTTGTGTTGCCGCTCGCAGTGGTTGCAGAGACACTCATTGTCTCTTAACTTCACTACACAGACAAGAGAGCAGTGTAATTGTTTCTTTTACACCACGTACGTATGATGCAGGGCGCCTGCCCAGCCAGTTGCTCTTCTAATAGCTTGAAAATGGACATATTTGCTAGCATTCGATATTGGTTTGTGGAAGAACGATAGCTTTGAAACTATATGTGGTGTCATTCTGTTCTCCTTCGGCCGGAACCCAATAAAAAATATATCTACTTTAGATGGGTTTAGTTTCATTTAAGTGGTGGTTGCCTGATATTTTTATTTTGAGATCATGTTTTTTGTTGCGAATAGACATGGAGATGATGGAAATTGCCTTGTCTGCATGTTTGGGTCTAAAGATGACATTCCTCGATACTGATAAGAGTGTCTACTAAGTGCTCTGTTTGGAGACTTCTGCCATAATGAGCGCCATGTGTTCTATTTCTCATAGTTTTAACATGAGAGGTCCTCTAAAACAAAGGTTTGTATGACAAGATTTTTTTCAAATCGAATTCAAGTAATTCATATAAGGTACAATTCAATCGATTCTCTTATTTTTTTCAACAACCTTACATAGTCACTGGAACTTGCCAATAGACACCAACAGATAGGGTGTTTACTGATTGCTCTATTAGCACTATTTGGAGATGTGTTATAATAAGAGACATGTGCCCGATTTCTTTTATTTTTTCAAAATAGCCGGTTTTGAGTCATCTATTAATACTTTTATTAGTCTGAACGGCCAGGACTGGAGACAAGGACCAAGAAAATAAATTTTCCATTGAGCGTAAAAGAAATGTAAGTCCGGGATATTGACGTACCAGAGCATTGACATCCAAGAATGTGTAAACTTTTACTCCACTGAAGAAATATTGGACAGTTATGAAAAGTATATAGATAGCAATTTTTGTTGCAGACTTGGCTTTCTTTTATTCTACTTTATTTATTATACCAACTCTGGGTACAGAGGAAAAGTTGTATTTTCTAATTTAATTCTGTATGTCCTGTAATCATCCTCCATGTGAATGTTTGGACATGAATTTAGGAGTCCGCCAGATATTGGCTTTCATTTCTTGTTCCTTCTGGTCAAGAAATATTCTTTAGCTATCTAAACAACTTAAAAAATCACCATACAGTATACACAATTGCCATCATCCACATTCAAAACTATTACTTATAACACTTCTGAAGCCATTCCGCAGTGGATAGATTTGAAATTTTCTTGACAGGTTGTGGTAAGTTTGCATTTGCGCCTAACTTTTCTTCTTTTATCTCCTTTTAATAGGGATCCATGAATGAAACCTGAAGGAATGATCGTTTTTGAAGTGCAAGTGAAACTCATGTCTCATTCATGCCTGATGTTAGAGTGAAGGTGTACTCAACAGAAATAGTGGCTGGTTGATGGTAAAGAGTCATTTTCTCTCGTCCGCTGCTGCCTCGCTAAAAGGACATGAGAGACACAAATTTGAGTCTTTGTTCTGTGAATGATTTTATCGTGTCTCCTGTGCATCGAATGACCGCACCTTAAGACGTAAACACTGATGACTTTCCTGTGCACGATATTGCTATACCTGCGAGTACCGGTTTGGCGTCACGCTGTCAAGTATTTCGTGCATCATTGGCGCCCAGAATCAGGCGATGTAGGCACTTGATGCGGCAGTAAATTGAGTCGTCGGCTAGTGGGTCAAAGCTGTGACAAGTTGTTCTACTATACTCATGGATTGCTCGTCATGAATTTGTACGGTGTTTTGTTATATCGTCTGTGTCTTTCATAATACTGAATTTCGACGGTAGATTCGATAAAGTCACTCTTAGATCTTCTTTGTACTCGTTGTAGGCATACTCACTAGATGCATGTAACTGAGATTAATAGTACATAAGGAGGTAAGACTAATGTATATTAGCTGATATGTTTAGTGCCCTAGAACTTTGTCCCCTGTTGACAGACTACGAGATAGATTTGTGTATGCATATGTAAAGATAAGACGAAAATGTAGATTGTCTGCAATTTAATTGAGCTGCTTGAATCATGGTGATTGGTTGCTAATACCCATTTACTGTCAGCGTTCATAGTCAATTCAATTGTCAATGGTTGCTTTGATTCTTAATAGATATAATGAGATATTTGTAAGTATTGCTTGTGGTGATTTTTTTGTGATTTCGAACATTTCTACGTTTTGGGTCAACGTTGGCCCTGGAAAGATAAAGTGGGGATCGAAAAGAGAGAGCAGGGCATCCATTTTTGGTGCCTGGAAATCGTGCAATTCTTAGAGCGCCGGCAATTTGCGTTTTGAAAATAATGTGAAGGACGAAAGACGGGGCCTTAAAGATAACTATTTCAACAAAGACTTGATATGCCTCGGTTGCTTACACAGACAATATCGGAGACTGCTCTTGATGGACTCTAAGCAAAGCAAGAAGAGCAACGTAATTGTCTCTCCGCTCTATAAGAGAATATCTTCTCTGGTTTGATTTTAAATGATTGTGCTGAACAGTCTGACGTCATTAGTCTTTGAACTCAGACCGAACATCATCACTTCTTACTGAGAAGCTCCGATCTTTCTACGATACAAATAGACGGATACAAGGCGTCAATGATACGGCATTATTGCAGTGCAGGCATTCTATGTGGTCAAATAGTTTTAAAGGTAAGCCATCAGAAATTCTGTTGTAAGTGATTTCGTGAATTTATGCCGTAAAATTGTCAAAATTTGGAGGGGAAGTGCTTATATGTGGAATGATAGGAATAAATTTATTGATGTGTCACTGATGAAGCATAAAGGACAGTTACATGCGTTTCGAGAATTCCGGATTACATGAGCAGAGAGTATAGTTGGAATGAAAGTCTCGAGGGAAAGAGATTGCAGAGGAAACGGGTGAGGTAAGGTTAGGAAATTAAGCAAAACAACAAACTTTGCTGTCATTAGTATTTTGCCATGGTGAGTATGAGTCATACCTGATCGAAAATGCTTTTTTCGGAAAGGAATCACGTTTGCCCAACGTCGGAAGCCTTTTATGAAGCGCCATGTTGACTACACGGAGAATAGATGAGCTTGGCGTCTGAGAAGTGAACGAGTGTAGCTAGTGAGGAGGTTGAGTAGACGATGAGTGTGAGATGATGTCTCTTGACAACTTGAAGATTGTCGTCGTCCGGAAGAGTACAAACTATCTGAGAGGAAAATGAGAAGGCGTGATTTGAATGAAGACGATTGGGTCCGGTATTTCGGTATTTTTGAAGTTGGATAATTTTTGGGACATAGAATTCTCCATTCTCCCAACATTTGGAAAAGTACAAGTGAATGCAGTAGGTGACAGAAGGCTTAGTCGGACAACGATCTGCTGGCGTGTACTTTGACACGACATAATTTGAATGCCAATCTCGCTAAACATCTCATGTTTCAGAGAGAAGTTAAGAATCTATTAGCGTGGGATTTGAATGTAGGAAAATTTATTGCATCGAATGACTTAGGAAGTTAAGTTGAATGCAACAATGTGAAAGTTGAAGGCGGATGAATGAGTCCTTTTGGCTTTACTGATAGTAGTTACAAATTGTTGTTATCCGTTGCAAGCAGAATGTCAAAGTGACCTTATTGTCCCAGTGCTCGTATCCGTTGGGAGTCTTGCTGTTCTTTATCTCAATAGAATGTACTCTTTGGTAAAAGTGTGTAGAACAAACGGGCATTGGGTCGACAATGCTATCTCCTTACTCCTTTCTCATGGGATTTTCATTCGTTCATAAAAGTGAAAGACTAGGAATTCGTTTGGGAAATGAAACACACCAGTCATTTGACGATAGTGAAGATGTTTTGCCCTCGTCTTTTCGTTTTTTTAATTTCAGTTTTCTTTAGGCACTTTTTCACTAGTTTATTGTCCGAAGAAATCGTGAAGTGGAAAAAAGTGGAAGAAGAAAGGATGACACTGCGTCTCGTATTTCTGCGTCTCTTATGGCTTATATTTGCTAGAAATTGACAGAAAAAGTGCGGCCCTCTGGGATTGGAATGCAGATAGAATACTGAAACAAATTTCATGCGTTTTGAAAACGTGTAACTACGTTAGTGCTGGTTAATTATTTTCTCAACTTAAAGTTAGAAAGGTGTGGGAAATTAAATTTTTATCAATTCGAATCCAAAATGATATGTGCGATGCTTCACTAGTTATGTGTTAAATGTATCTGCATTCAATAGTTATAAACAAAGTTGTCATTTATTAAGACATTGCATCTATTTAATCATCTAGTTGAAATTTGACTGAACTTAATACGATTTCGATGGTCTGCAATAATCATATCACATTAGATAACATTGTATAGTGACGTAAATATGTGTTCCGATCACATTTTCAAGTATTGTTATCTTGTGTTATGAATAGTCAGCGACAATTTAGGTGAATCACCTAAAATGAATTTTTTATCTAAATTCTGGATATTTTGTGGAAAACACCTAAATATTGTCATTGCGACAAAAACGTGAAATTTGATTAACTCATCTACATCTACTCACATTGGAAAACATTGAGAAAATCGTTGTAGCGAATTACTTTTAAAATCGAAATAATGAAGACAATGAGGAGTGATTCTGGACAGTGCCACATGTTTCTGGTCATAGTTTCTAATTCTTTTATATTCATTTATAGAGTTTTTATAGAGTTGATATTGCATTTGAAATACGAGTAATTTTGATCTGTTTGACACATACACAATTGTACAATTGAATTGTCAATATACCTTTTGAAACATATATACTTAGTTGCTGATGTTTCATCTGTGCAGTTGTTGTAGCTTGAATAAATTCGTTCCGAATCGCCATTAAATCTAGGCTTTACTTGTCATTATCTTTTCTATTCTTTTTTTTTGAACTTATACGTAGATTATTGTCGCGGTATTTGTTCACAAATTGGTTACCGAAAAAAGCACAATTCATGCAAATAAACAAAAACTACCATGCATTGGTCTCAATGAATCTAGATATTTTGATGGATTATTGATTCACCTAAGTAAACAACCTAAATTTGTGAAATTATTCACCTATTAAAAACCTAAAATGACAAAAATATTCACGTAAGATGTCGCTGTCTATTAATCAAGAAGGTAATCAACGTATCCAATTAACTTTGTTCTTTTACTGTAAAGATGCTTCCATTCAGCTTCTCTAAGACTTTGGTACACCTAGTTGACCATAATGCAATTACTTACATACTTTTACATTTTGTTTTACTATCCACTCTTCGTAAGGGGAGGATCGAGCATGACCTAGCTTTAACGTCACTTCTACACCAAAAAGGGGGTTGGACGGTGCTGAGCCAGACTTTAGCTGGAGCATATTGTCAGTATAGCAATGTGAAAGTCATTTCCCATGGTAGATTTACAATAACCGGATGCTGAATATCAATGTGAACCTTTAACGCCACTTCTCCCCAGTGCTGGCTTCAACGTTGTTGACTACGTCAGACTTTTCTGGAGCATTGTGATACTTACAACTCGGATAAACTTCTTTCCGACTTTCAATGGCACTTTCAGGGCTCGACTTCTATACCAAAAGATCGATACGGAAAGCACTTAACCATTCTGCTACGGACATCACAAAAATACATTAAAAATTTAACGAACATTGGATTTATGTCAACTATTGCAGCGCATCCATTACAGAACTATTCATGATGAAGTTTTTACTTTTCATCGCAGACGAAGGGAACAGGACCAGCCTACACACTAAAGGTATCTCAGCGCAAAAATGGATTCACTATCGACTGGCCGTGGGTTTGTCTGGAGAGTACACAATCCTATCCCGACCATTGTAAGCAATGGTAACAAGCCATGGAGATTGATATGGAGATGTTCGTTTCTCTTTGGCCTACGCTATTGGCTATGCACGTGCAAAGTGACATGGTTGAAACATACGAGCCCCAACCGTCAGATTAAGGCATCTGTCAAATAAGAAGTCTATGTTTTTGACTCAATTTTCCTCCGTGATAAATTCGTCAAATAGAAATATTATTAACACCGCTCGACTCCTCACGATCAAAATTTGATGTGGGCATCTAGTGTGGTATGAATCACCTGGGTCGTCAGCATCCAGACAGAAATTTGCATTACGTTCAATGAAAAGTTGATTTCCTTGTCCTTTGTATTCTGGTCGTGACCATCAGTGTTCAGAAATGTCATTTCTTGTCTAGACCTAAACAAGCAGCCAAGGCGATTGATTCCCTGTACTCTCAGCTGACTATGAAGAAAAGAAGAAATATAACGTATAATATAAATATGTTAACGTTAATAATTGAGTAATTCCTAGTGTAGAAAACGTGCTTAACACATAACTACACAATCAAAGCAATTAATAACAGAAATACCGAAAAGAAGGGGAAATATTTGAAGGTGCTGCGTTTCATGCGATTTACCAATTGATGGCGACGTCATCACATGCAAAGGCTGCAAGAAGACTTACCATTGCAAGAAAAAGTGCTCCAATATATCTGCTTCTTTGGGAAAAAGTAAGTAAATGGTGGACAACATATCCTACTTCTGCAACGATTGCAAAGCTATAAATCTATGCGATATTTTTGAACGTTTTGCTGCTATTGAAGATGAATTGCTACTTTTACGAAAGCAGCTAAGATGACTGCAGATGTTGGTAGAATTGTGACATCAGCCTTAAGTGAGCATGAGGAAAAGGTTGAAAAGAAGAACAATATAACTGTCTTTTTGGTGCACCTGAAACATATGATTCCGAGGAGAATGACGAGGAGGTTATTGATCGCATTTTGAAAGTTGCTGGTACGGATGCTAGCGCTGTTCAGTCTTCAAACGGAATCGGTCGACCGAAATTGAATAATAGCAAGCCGCGACCAATTCGTCTCAGATTCAAATCGCACGAAAATGAAATCAAGTGATTGAAAAACTCAAAACAGCTGTCTGTTTCTACCAGCACAAAAGGAATATATACTCGTATACGTCCAGATTTGACACGACTTCATATGGAAGAGCGCAAACGACTGACATCTGAGTTAAAACAGAAAAAATAAAATGGTGAAAATGTGGTCATACGTCGTGGTGAGATTATTCAAAGGAATGCTAACCTGTCTGCGTGACAAAATAGTATTCCTTCCATTTGTTATTTTAATGCTAGATCCATGATGAATAAATCAGATGAAATCCATGTTCTCATTTCGAAATTGAGTCCTGTTGTGCCATTTGTGTCACAGAGACGTGGTTGAGCAGTGCAGTTCCTGATCATATGGTGTCTTTTTCTGGATATAACGTACTTCGTGGTGATCGGACATTCAATAAGAAATGAGATGGATTACTCTGCCACATCATAACGTTTTTCTCGTGTGAATTATTGTATTGCTTCACTGAGTCTCCCGACATGGAATTTATTTTATTGAAAATATCGCATAAAAGTTCCAAGTGCTTACTTGTATTGATTTATTTCCCGCATGGATTCAAACTGAACATTAATACTGCAACTATTCTCTGTAATTCAGTTTCATTCACTGTTGATAAGTACCTTATCAAATTCACTGGATATTCTGTTAATGCAATTGGAGATTTTAATCGTGTTTATTCTTCTTTGAAGGAAGCCTTTGATTCGGAGAACATAATATTTGGAAACACACGCTATAACGCGCACTTGATTTGATTTTGATTCCATCTGATCTTGTGTCTTTGTACTGCAGCGAATAATATTGCCGCCTTTGTGTTCAGGTGATCACAATGTCACAATGTGAAGTCGAAGACGAACTTCTCTGACATCTTGCCTTATACGAAAGTCATAGATCTGCGTGAATCTAACATTGCTCAAGTCATGACATATTTATCCAGCATTAACTGGTGTGCTCAGTTTCGAGATTTGGATTTTGACAATCAATGTGAAGTGTTTTTCATGAACGCTCATGAATAATGCAATGAAAATGATTCCATGTGATTATATCACGATTATCAGAAATGACAGCCATGGATCACCCAGTTTGTAAAGGTTTTGAAAAATAAGCGATACGAGGCTTATCGCAAGAAGGATTGGTTATTATACGAACATTATAAATGCAAGGTAAGATCTGTTGTTTATTTAGCAAAGAAGCAATGGGGCAGCAGGATGTTTGAAAAACGCTCAATTTGGAATGTCTATAAAATTCTGACCAATAACTCTACCGGTAAAGGTGACTAGATAACGGCGTGCTCATCGAATACGCCTTTAATGATTACTCTGAATAATCTAATTGATCAATTTGCCAAGCACTTCACAAGGCATCAACATGATTTTGATGCTGTTCGAAACCAACCTTATGAAATTCCTCTTGCGATCGCCTAACGTCGTGTTTTCAAACTTTTGGAAAACGTAAAACCTTCCCTTTCATGTGGTTTCTGATCATATTCTTATTGTTCTCCAAAAAAGTTGGCAATTGTTGTTGCACATCCTCTGGCAATTATTTTAACAAGTGTCTCGAAAAAGCACATCTGCCTGCTGATGTCATTCCAACCCGAAAAGCTCCCCGGCCAAATTAAAGTTCACCCAATTTCTCTTTTGTCACTTCCAGAGCGGCTCTTTGAGCGCGAACATATCAAATATATTGGACAGTCGCTTTTATCTAAGCTTGATAGTCAACAATATGGATAGCGCAAAGGAAGCTCAACAACTTCTGCCCTGATAGAAATGGAGAATTATGTAACGGAATCTTTGCAGTATAGAGATATATCAGCCTGTCACATTCTTTCTGTAGACTTGGCAAAAGGCTTTGAAAGTGTCTCACATAGACTTGTAATTCGAAAGATGACAAAGGAGAATATTAATAATTTCATGCTAACTTTCACTAATAACTACTTGAAATCACGATTACAGAGAGTACGTTGGAAGGGTCAAGTCACAGACCTTGTTTGAGTGAGTAGTGGGGTCCCTCAGGGATCATGTATCGGACCTCTTATCTTTGGATGTTTCATGGCCGATTTAACTTTGCCTGAGTCAATGGATGTAGATATCATCAAGTATGCAGATGATGCTCCGTTGGTTGGTAAATTATCTAAAAATGATTCATGCAGCCCTCTTCATGAAGCACTACCCTGAATTGATCAAAATGGCATGGTACTCAATAGAGAAAAGTGCAAGCAGATGTCTGTATCTCGACAGAATCCCAGTAGGTCGGACTTTTCTACTTTGATGTTGGCATGAGTTTGTGCAGTGCATAATTTCAAATTTCATCACATTGGATTCTAAATTCAATTGGGACAGTCATGTGTCTGCAATATGCAAGAAAGCCTCTTCTCGCTTGTGTTTTTAAGACAAATAAAGCCATTCTTGTCTAAGGAGGATATGATTTTGATATATATATATATATATATATATATATATATTTAGACAAGTAACCTGGCAATTGACAAATATATATATATATATATATAGGAACTGTTTGAGAAGCATAATTGAATATAGTGCACCACTTTTTGGGGGATTGAACAAGACAGTGATATTTTGGCGAGAGTGCAAAGCAGATCGCATCACTTTATTTGTGATCATCATCTAGCTGTTTGTGTGACAATTTTGTTCCCATTTCATATCGTCGCATCATGATTGCAATGGACCTTTTCGAGAAGTTATTATGTGATGAATCCCATCCCTCGCACCATATTGCTCCAGAGACTTTGAGGCATTCAGGTAAACTGTGCATGCCGAAATGCCTGTCAGCCTTAAGGGAAAGGTAATTTCTTCCGTCAACGATTCGCCTACATAACTTTGGATTTTTTAATGAAAGGAGGACGTGGCCGTTTTTGTGTATTTTATGCCGATGCTTTATTTCCTGTTAGCTATGCGTTTTCCCTTGATTCGAAAGTTTTTAATTTACACATGTTAGCCTCACGATTTTCATTATTGAGGCCTGATGAAAATAAACGTCTAGTATTATTATTAGTATCCTCAGTATAGTATTTGAGCGTTTGACTCGCCTTGGCTAGGATTACATTTCTTCTTATGGTCTACGGGGAACACGATATTTTTATATGTGACTTTGGGCATCATTGCCGTAATTTTCATTGTCTGTTTAATTCAGTAGTGACAAATGCACTAAAAAATGCTCATTGGGATGAATCACCGAGAATACTAATCAAAGAATTTCAAAATATTTGCAAAATGTCTGACATATAAGAATGTTAACAGCTAGTGCTCATTCTCTCCGCCTATCGACTGTTAATCTGCAACTGAAGTCACTCCTTATGCGTATGTCTGTCGAACAGTTTCTCTAAATACTCATTTTCCTTTTAAAATCACTCATCGTCTGACACGAGAAATTCCTTGCTTCAACGCAGTACCGCTGCAAATCTCGCTACATCTGTCACACAGCCCGGAAACTGATACTCCTTCCATTCGCTCACAATACCTCGCAACATCTTCTTACATGTACTCAGTTGGTTATGTCGTGTCAATCTGAGCCCGAATTTCTCACACACAGGGAGGCAGGTGAGGTGAGAGAGATGGATATGAGTTTGCCGACGAAGGATATAGTAAAGAACAATTGTGGCTGGGTGCACGTGCCTCGACCATGACAGTTTCATTATTCACCCGTCGTACACAACCAGGCGTTGTGGGAGGGAGGAAATGTGACACAAACCACACCGTTCTTGCATTCTCTCATTTCCCCATCCTCCTCTCTCCTCATGCACTATTGTCCGCTATCGACGACAACTCAGTCCTTCGACATTCAATTCAAATAGAAGGAAACCGAGGGGAACCGTTGCCGAAGGTGTGAGTTCGAAGCGAGAGGGAATGAGAGAGATAGAAAGAGAAATGCGGCATTTTGTTCATCTGTAAGTGAATGCACACACAGTTCGACTCGATATAAGAAGCAGTGCTACCTGCAGCTGGGGTGACAAACATCGATGCACTGAAGGAGTGAAGTGCGTGTTAGATTATCCTCCTGCCAAGATACAAAATCCTCATTCTCTTCTTTCCTTCCCAAGATTGCGCGAGGGCATATTCAAAATGTTCGTCATTATACTCAAACGTGGTTTTATCCATTATCAAACCAAGTATCGCAAAAGAATTTTGAGTGGACACACGCTCAAGGATCGCAATTCACTCAAGAAAAAACGGAAAATCGGTAAAAACCGGGGTTCGAATGCATGAACATAAAATATTTACATTGGACTTATTTCGCTAAAAAACGGAAAATTGAGATCCCTGCACACCCTACTGCATTATTCAGGTTCCTCAGGTTATACAGGCTGCATTATTCAGTTATTGTGAGAACTTAGTTATCAAGGTTTTCATTCATCGAATTTCATTGCCAGTGGCAAATATCGCGCACATCATGGGGCAGTATCTGAAATGGCTGTGCTCGGGATTTACAGCATGGTAATATGAGGAGCAACATTCATCACTTGAATAAAAAAAATGCTCTTATCAACATCATACTAATTCACTTACATCTTGACTGCTGCCATGAGTCTCGACGAACGCGTCTACGGAAACTAGGCGCAGTTTCGGACCCGCTATCGACCGGTCTTGCCAAGGAGGAATAGCCACATCGGGGAGAGACGACCATTGATTGGCGGAACCGGTGGTGGTAATTCCGGAGAGACTTGGCCAATAGCTCGCCGCAGCAGCATTTGCGTTGGGAGGGGGACCTCCAGGAGGACCATGCCCATGCAGCGAAGGAGGACCAGATGGAGGGCCGAAGGAAGCGGAAACAGGAGGTGAGTTGTGAGCAGTGTTCATGGAACCGCCCATACTAGAAGGAGGACCACCGGGATTGACTTGATGAGGCGGAGGTTGATTGCCAGGCATAACATCGTTGTTGTTTACCATATTGGAACCTACAAATAATTAAGTCACTTGACTTAAAGAATGTCAATATCAACTGATCACGGAACATAGCAACTTAGTTTGAATTGATCAAATTCAATCGAATCATGCTGTACAATGCCATGTGTAAGTGAGTTACTTTTATGAATGCATCTTCCATCAGCTTTGTCACTTTACGTCGGGGTGTCATCATAAAAACAATTATCAACACAATTAGTAATGTAATGAATTGCAATGGAGTCGATAACAAGACTGCTTTGAAAATAAAAGTGATCATTTCAGCGAAAAAGTTTTTTCACTGAAAATTAGCTCGAGGTCAGAGTGACTGAATTTATGGGAGACGAATTTTATGTGTGGTCAGTGGATCTCCTAAACTGTCATTCAAAAAGCTCAGAAAATTAACATATACTTGACCGCCAATAACATCTAAATTAGACATGTCAACCAGAAATTCTTTAAAATTACTATGCGAGAAATTTGATTAATCAGTTCTCTATATTCAGATGTCATTTCCAATTGACAAACGTCAACCTGCAGTCTAATACAAGTAACACATGCATTTTAAAGTCTTCTTACCTTTTGTTAGAAGACTTAACAAGAAGACTTAAAACCCCAACCGTTATTTTGGCATAAAAGAGGCATCAATAAGACGAATTTAAACAAAAGGACCCTCCATCAATCATGACAAAGAACTAGCCTGCGTGTATCGGTGCACGCAAGCGCGAAGAAAATATAAAGTACATCTTAAACAATTAGCAGCAGAGCGACCTTCATATCATGGACAACCAACTGAGTACTCTTGCTATTCATGAACGCTTTCACTGGATGGAGTAGATAGTGTTAGAGAGGTGAGGAAGATGAAAACAATAGTGACAGTAGAGTGAGAAATAGACGTGAAATTGTTAACATTCTTTCTAACCTCTTCAGGAAACAATTCAGTTTCAATCAAATATTCATTTTCAATTTTTCTTTCAATTAGAAAATCTCATTGTACACAAATATCTGTAACTAGTTAGGTGTGATGTGAAGTATCCCACGCCTGGTATATTTCCAATATCTCACGAAGGTGTCTGAAGCTTCTATTGAGATACAATCGTGTAGGAATGGGAAGGACAATGTAAATTCATTATAAACACTTAATTAACACAAAGTGCTTCATACTGTATATATATATTATATATTTGTGGAAATGGTTCAATCAAGATAAATTTTTACTCACAAATTTTCGTTATTGCAACTGCAATACGTCATCAGGCAAGACAAGGTGGCAAAAGCATTTCAAAACATTATTCACGCAAATTGTATCCAGGAGCTTCATATTTTATAAGAAAGAAAAATGGCTATGACCGGACATGTTTCAATTGTAAATAGACCATCATCAGCGGAAAGTAACATAAAAGGGCTTTATATATTATGCGCAGTATATATAAGCAAATCTAAGCTAAAATAAAGCATTAACTCATGACATCAAGAACATAAATGCAGACTCATAAACGAGGAGTGAATCAAACGGTAAAAAAACGGCGGAATCCGCAAACTTCAAACATCGTCTAGAAAAAGGTACAGCAGCAACGGAAGTAATTCAAGAAGGAATGATGATAATAATAAGCAGATCATTTTATTCAAAAAAGGGTGATGCAGGAAGCAACGACTGTGTAAGTCTGCACAGGGAGAAGCGAAGAGGGATTAAGACGGCATACATTCGGAAAAAGTGTGCAAAATGCGTACTAATTTTTCCGTCGCTATCGAGGTGGTTATCTAGGCGGTGTGCATAAGACAAGCCAGAAACGAAATCGAGATCTGAAAACAGTAACACTACTTCTTAAAACAGCAGCTGAGTTCGCTTACAAATAATGTCTTAAAATGGCTCATTCTTACACACAGTTCAAAGGCAAACGACAAATTAATGAAAATTCCCCTCTCCGACAAGTATGGGATCACGTAGTTATGAATCATAACGTGAAAAATGATGCGGATGGAGTGAAACAGGGTGGGAAGAGGTAAATGAGGAGCATATGGAACAGGGATAAGCAAAGTAGACATCGACCTCACAGTGTTAACGGCGCCTAAGAATTCCTTCATAGAAGACAATCACAAGAAAGAAAAAATGAATAAAAACACAGGATGAACGGGTGTCGTATGATGTTCTTGCAACATACCCACACAAAAATGCTGTTTGCGAGTGCGCTTTTTCCTAAAAGCTTTCTGCACGTATTCTATCACTTCCGTGTATGTTCTCTTTGTATATCAGAGTACCTCCATGTTTCACTAATATAGGTATGTCTAATGTGAACAAATTGATAACAGAATCTTTAAAGAATATTAGTACATCCTTCTATCTAGCATTATTCGCGAAAATAATGAATATAGATAAATGAATATAGATAATGCATTAAGGAAGTTAAGTAGAAAAGCACTCTGCTATGTAAACTTAAGTTAGTACAAACTTGTAATCACGTGTTAATATAGTTGCGATTGCAATCGCAAAATTAGTTCATTACTGCACATAAATAGACTGGGAGTCTGAAAAGTTGCGTAATTAGAACTTTGACAGATCGATTAGACGGACAACTATTTCACTTCACTTCTCGTTTATCGTCCTTGTCCCATTGCTTGAGGTCCCATAGCTCGCTTCCATTGGTCCCGAATCCCGATCTTGGGCAAGATGTTCGCTGATGTTAAGGGCATCCATGTCTTCTTCAAAGCAGCTGTGCCAAGTCTTTCTTGGTCTTCCAACTGACCGCCTTTCCTACACCTTCATGGATTCTACTCTCCCGATGACCTTCGCTTCCGTTCTCCTCATATGACTAAACCAATAAAGCATCCTCTGCCGAATTCGGTTCTTCAGGTGCATCAGTCCGCACATTCTCCTTAACTCTTAATTGGAAACTGGGTCTTGATATTTTATCTTCAACATGTAGCGCAGCATCTTCTGATCGCAAACTTCAAGCCGGCTTCTTTGTTGCTGAGTCAATGGCTATGTTTACGCCCCGTATAGCAATACCGATCTCACAAACGTTTTGTACACTTCAGCTCTGCATTTTATTGGAATAGATATATATATATTTTTTTGAGAAGCTTGTGTCCAGATTATATTAAAATAAAATAAAACAATCAATTCACAAGATGTTTCTGCATTTATTCTAATGCCTTCATCAGGATCAGGTGCTAACAGAATTAACACAAAATCAAGCTTTTATATGACAAGATGATGATGAGTAAAATTTACAAGCGATGGCATGGAATGATATGACAACAGGACAAGGACAATTAACAATAAAATCAGATGAAATGACACATTTACAAAGACTGCTATGTACATGATGACGTGACCAAACGAGCTATTTACAAATTCAATGCCAGTGGATTAGAACCTCCTCGATCATTCATGAGTGCATCAGTACTGGTACTCTTAATAAGAATTGATTCCAAAAGACGAGGGTTATTATTAACCGTAGAGATAATCGTAAAGCCGTCTTTCTTTGGTGGATGGACGTGCATACTGACTTCTGTCGGAGTAGGATACGCTTTGAGATGTTCATTAATGCGAGTAATGAAATGACGAATGGAACTGCCAATGTAACATTTATCACAATGTTCACAACTATATTTGTATACAATATTTGATTTCAATTCGTCATTTATTTTATCTTTGTTGGGAAAAAATTGAGAAGTTTTCAGGGTTGTAAAAATAACCCTTCATTGATGGCGTCCAGGCAAAAGTCGAAGAAAATTACAGAGATCAAAGTTCAAGCGACAAAAATGAAAATGAAAGCGATACTACAACCGTGAATTGGAGTTTCACTTTCATTGCTGACAAAGAGAGCAATCTAAATCGCCACATCAGAGACATAAATAAATTTCTACCAGAGACTGTACGTGTAAGGGTTATTTTTACAACCCTGAAAACTTCTCAATTTTTTCCCAACAAAGATAAAATAAATGACGAATTGAAATCAAATATTGTATACAAATATAGTTGTGAACATTGTGATAAATGTTACATTGGCAGTTCCATTCGTCATTTCATTACTCGCATTAATGAACATCTCAAAGCGTATCCTACTCCGACAGAAGTCAGTATGCACGTCCATCCACCAAAGAAAGACGGCTTTACGATTATCTCTACGGTTAATAATAACCCTCGTCTTTTGGAATCAATTCTTATTAAGAGTACCAGTACTGATGCACTCATGAATGATCGAGGAGGTTCTAATCCACTGGCATTGAATTTGTAAATAGCTCGTTTGGTCACGTCATCATGTACATAGCAGTCTTTGTAAATGTGTCATTTCATCTGATTTTATTGTTAATTGTCCTTGTCCTGTTGTCATATCATTCCATGCCATCGCTTGTAAATTTTACTCATCATCATCTTGTCATATAAAAGCTTGATTTTGTGTTAATTCTGTTAGCACCTGATCCTGATGAAGGCATTAGAATAAATGCAGAAACATCTTGTGAATTGATTGTTTTATTTTATTTTATTTTAATATATATTATAATATATATATTATATATATATGTGTGTGTGTGTGTGTGTGTGTGTATCATGGAAGGAATAATCTTCTGGCACATCATCATGTCCCATGAAAGTCGGACAAGGAAAGCTGACTATTCCTGTCACCCTTCACAGACAGGCAAAATATCGAACTGACCCCAACTCCCTTGGGTGCTAATGGCCACTTGCTAGACTGATACGCGTTTTGCACATTCTTTCCAGAAACCTTAATCTTTGTCTTCTCCATGTTCACTTTGAATCAACGTAGTACAAGGTTTGTCTTGCTTTACTCTTGGTCTCAACCGTTAGCACCAGATCGTCCGCACACAGTAACTACCACGGACCATCACTTTTACATTTTTTTGTTGCCTTCTCCATTACAATTAAGAAGTGTAAGGACTCATCACCGAACCTTGATGGACATCACCGATCTCTAACTCTTCTGATACGCCTACTAATGTCAGCACTTTCGAAGATGAATGCTTATAAAGGGACATTACAGATAATACGACGTACCCGGGTGCATTTTGGCGACGACGTGCCCACTCAATGACTACACGTGGGGTCGGTCGAAGGCCTTTTCCAAGTTCGCAAATACATGAAACAATTTCCTCCGTACCTGTGTATACTTTTCTTGAACTTGGCGTGCAACAAAAATTGCATCAGTCATCCACTTTCCATTCGAGAACCCAACTCGGCGCTCATCTACCTGCACGAGTTTCTTAAGTCTCCCTTACAGAACATTTTCAAATAATTTGAATCCATAGCCGAATGCTTCTGTACGACGCACAGTATAGTGAATCATTATACAATGGAATAATCAAGATTTTCTTCCAGGCTGAAGGAATTCTTGCAATACGGACAACTATTTATCAAGAAAAAATCGATATCAGATTTTTGATATCGACATAACACGCATGTGCATCTCGTCAAAATGATGGGAATGTATCTTGAATTTGCTATTCCAATCGGAACAGAATAGCAAGAGCAACAGCTCGAATGTGCATATGCAAATGGCAATACTTTTCTTCCATAGAAAGCAGAAAGGCGAG
Source organism: Prostheceraeus crozeri (assembly GCA_907163375.1). Classification (NCBI taxonomy): domain Eukaryota; kingdom Metazoa; phylum Platyhelminthes; order Polycladida; family Euryleptidae; genus Prostheceraeus; species Prostheceraeus crozeri. Next base: position 128,793 of record CAJQUW010012194.1, on the reverse strand, counting down.
TGCAAATACACTGGAAGTGATAAGTATATGACGAAAAAATGTAAAAAAAATGCGATTTGTAATTGCACTTTGAGCCGCACGGCATTTCGCATAAAATTCAATTGATTAACTTTTATGCGATGAGTATATAAATCAAATTCATTTCAACGTATATAATAAACCTTGCAAATCTACAAAATGGGTCAGTTTCCTTGAAATTAATTTCCCCCATCATTAACCAGATTGTTGGAAAGCTTTTGTCAGGAAGTTAGAGGGAGGTAACGGTTGATTTTTATTGTACGTTGTCTTTCTCAATACCAAGATCAACCGGTATATACTGTACTTATAGTAGTTACATCACAGGGTAAACTTCTTTTTTCATACTTTGATATTACATGATAGGTTCCAGAAATTCAGCTGATGGTAATATAAAAATTAATTAGATTCAAAATTAAAAAAAGCTCCGGTAATAATCTTGAATTAAAGATCTAAAAATCCATGAAAATATGATATTAAGATTCAATTTTGACGGGAAAGCGTGAATGTGATGACCAAACCGGCACACCAATACTTTACCTAGTATAGCACATAGTGGTCTCCGTGGCACAGTGGTCAAGTGCTTGGCCTAGCGGATCTTTTGGTCTAGAGGTCGAGCCCCGAAAGTGCCATTGGAAGTCGGCAGGAAGGGCATTCGGACTAGAAGTACCACGACGCTCCAGAAAAATCTAACTATGTCAGCACCGTCCAAACCCCAGTATGGAGGAAAAGATTTTAAAGCTTCATTTTTTTCATTTTTATAGCACTACAATAGTTGTTATAGGCCTCAGTAAATTTAAATCATACAGATAAAAAAGTAAAAGAAACTAGAAATATTTTTGTGAGATAACGAAAGTGAGGCTCCATTGTTGCTTCTGGAACTATTTTTGCTTTCAGGAAGTTAAAATATGCCGGTTTTGATCGCATTAATCTAGCAACCAAATATAACAATCTGAAAAGAAATGCTTTAATGAATCATTATGACATTACGGTTATTGCGAGCTCTAAGCGTGTTCAGCTCTCGATAAGGAATGTGTCGCATGTCAGACGAGCCATTGGCGACATACGTCTTTGTCTCTCAATATTTGTTAAAGACATTGACCCAATTCATTGTTCATTCCCATGACAATAAACCGATATCACTTAAGCGAAAATCAGCAATCTTTGAAAATGCGCAACTAGTACGTAATATTGCTGCCCATGCTTCAGTAGCGCCACTCCTGATGCCTTGCTTAGAAATGAGAGATTCTGTATCTCATGTTAAAATGCTCATCAACTCAAAGGTTTCAGATTTAGCAATCAATATTTCGAAATGCAAGGTGTTCATTACACTTGGTCGAAAAGCAGCAAAATGCCGATCTCTTAACTCAGCTCCAAATAACAAGCCATGGTTGCAAGAATTTGATCAGGGATCGAGGCGCTACTTTTCAAATGTTTCAAAAAGGCTTGATAAATGCACGGCGGGTACTCTACATTACTCTGAGCAATGCAACTAGCACCTATCCTCATTAGCAGCTGATGTGCATCCTTGCATATTAAACTTATAAACCATTCATCTTCCAACTGTTGTCGACAGAAGTCATGCTTTAAATGTTCCTCGAGAAACAACGACTCTCCGTTTGATCTTATGACAGGGGGAAGGGGGACTCTTGTAGACCTGCTCAATAGACATTTTATGATATTGCTCCCAAACCAAATAGCTACGACTAACTTTTTCAACTTGAAACCATGGGGACATCAAAACTTGACCTTCAAAAGGTGCTTTTTTTGTCAATTTCTTGCAAAAATAAGACATTTTAATCATTTAAAATACCGAACGGACCATTGAAAAACTGCAAATGAAATTATAATTGTTATGTTCATTCATCCACGAATAAACATATCAAATGAACAGTGGCATTATACTTTAAACACTACTCATAAAGGCAATACTGTCAGCTTCATGCTACAAATAGTGGATCCAAAATCAATTAGTGACAGATTATCATAACTCATAATATGGTGATATAACTTTTTGCCATTCATTCATTCGGATGCAGTTACTATAATTTTTCTACGCGTTTTATAACTCTGATGGTAACAGAAAATGTGCAAAATGTATTTTCAAAATCTCTATTTCAGTTGTATTCAGCGCAGCCTTACTATTCTAGTACAATCAAACATACTCCCAATATCGTCTTGAGATGTGATAACTGATCGTTTGTCAATTTCCAACATATACTCAAAACATCAATTTTTTGAAAAAAAAGAATTCAAATGTTGAATTGCTATTTATAGCAGCAAGCTGACCGAGTTGGCAAAAACTGATGCCACCACTGAAGCGCACGTACGTCAATTGTATAGTACTTTATTTTGGGAATGCTAGAATCATGGGAACATCAAACAGGTTTTCGGAGATCAAAATAGCTAGAGTAAAATAGGGATTTTTTTGATTAACTGATACATTTTCTCTTATTTTATTTTTGTTACATAATCTGCAATGTCTAAGATCAAAAAATACATGTAAATTGCATTAACTGTCCAACGGTCAAAATTTGCAATAAAGTATTATCACTTTCTGCATATACTATTTTCAACAAATTGCATAACTTCAACATTTCTGCGTCAAATCAACAAGAAATGCAGCATAAAATCCTTTTCTTTTAATTGGTAGGTTACTGCAGCTTTGTAGATAATACATTGTGATAAACAATTTCAGTCTAAGCGGCACTCATCTTTGTTTCTGCAATTACAATTTGCTTACTTGCTTGTAGTTTCTAGTTTCTCCTGGTTTTGATGATTTGTTAATAATCTCTGTGTTGTGACTCCTTATAATGTTTTCATATTGCTGACACAGCTATAGCTCAATGTCATATTAATTATATAGATGTATATATATTGACAAGTTTTTTGGCCAATTCCTTTTGCATTGACGATAACTTTGTTTGTTTTGCTTGATTTACCTGATTGAAACTGATCGACTGATCAGATATTTTTTTATGGTTCTTTGATTTTTTTGTTAATTTAATCTTTGTGAATTTTGGTTTCAGTTCATTTTCTTTACACGTTCGATTGAATATTATGTAATTGTTCCGTTTAATGCATCTATGAAATATTCTTTCTGTTTTTCCATACTGTTGCTTTTCGCTCTTACAAAATAATTTCAAAATTATAAATGAATACCAATTAATTGTGAAATACTTTATTCCTTTTCGCGACGTTTCGGACTCAACTGTGTCCATTATCAAGCTAGCAATAAGTGAAGTGCATGCTAAAGGATATAAAATTTAAATTATATCCGAAATGCAAATATTCATACAAAAAGCACAGTACTAGAATACTTCATAAATACACTAAACTGAACAATGTCATAATATTCAATCAAGCGTGCTAAGAAAATGAACTGAAACCAAAATTTACAAACATCAAATTAACAAAAAATCAAAGAACCATCAAAATATAACTGATCAGTTTCAATCAGGTACTTTAGATTTAGAAATCAAGAAAAAACAAACAAATATATGTGTGTGTGTTTGGTTTGCGTCATTACCAGACTATCTTAAATAAAAAAGATGCTTGTGAGAGACGAAAAATTGATTTAGGCCTTATTTGCTCTTTAGCAAAAATGCAAAATTTCTATATTTCACTCCGAATTAATGCTATTAGACTGACAAATGAGTGGCTATGGTTTGGAAAATGTGGAAATACAACTGCCTTCACGCTAAATATTAAAAAAAATCATGGTGGTCAGTCAGTTTTCTTGTCATTATCAAAAGATCGGTACTTGCTTACAACTGTATCTGACTGAGTGACTGACTCTGGACACAATCATCAAGCTTTAAAAAATAAAGATATTTTATATGGATAGAAAGCACTGTCACCCAAATACACTCTTTCCTGCATCATTAGAAATGTTCCGATCAACTGCTAAATGAAAACAGGGGACAGTTAAGCAAAATGTGAATGATATACAACTGAACATATTGGATGCACTTATAAACTTTTCTCGGCCATTATATCCCACTTTGACGCACTGATGTTGCTATGTTCTTGCTTTAAGTTGATGTTTGATTGAAAGATCCAAGCACTTCAAGTAATCACACATAACTGACCCAATGCCAACTGAACTTGAAGAAGAAATAACACTGTCTAAAAACTAGGCCAACAACGATATTTCACCGGATTGTGATAAATATAATCTGCAGAATGATTTCGGTCACTTTTGTGATGAAGGGAGATATAAATTGAAAAGAGAATTTAGTGTCTTACTGACTATCAATTTTAAGAAGCACTCTCACGGAGGAACTCGTACTTTTACAATACAATCTGATCAATCCAAACAGCTACGTCAATATTACCGACCTTAAGAGAGAAAACATCCTTATCGACGATCTCGTTGGGGAAGTAAAATCAAAACTACGACTGTTACTCGAAACGTATGAATCTTAGGTCCTTAAATTGCACTACAAGGGGCCGATATGTCTGTGGCACGAAACGTTGACCCTACTTCTGCTTGGAAAATTACTTGTAATTTTTAACTGGCCAAATAGAGTCGACAAGGAGAAACAATGACTTTTCACAATGTGGCAATTATATTCATAGCATTTACTATTTTCTTTATTATATTGTGGACTCCTATTCTCAGAGCTACCAACATCAGAAGTAATGATGTCAACATATAAAAAATATATCAAATGACACCAAGGCTTGCAATATTCGATCACTATACCTCTCTACTTGTATTATGACGATTTCAAAGTTATTCTGTACAGTAAAGCAAACGACTTGACCACTTGTTGTCATAGCTATATTGTTCACAATGCCTACAAGTCGCTCGTCAATCGAACGAATTAATAGAGGAATTGTCACAAATAGTGTCAGAAACCCAATGAGTCCTTGATCACGGCTTCCAATTCGATTTCATTTGCAATTTGAAAAACGTTGGAAAGATGTTACCCACACTGTCTTCGATACTTTTTTCATCCAAACGTCGCCTAAGGGCACAGACGTCGGCAAGAAACCGATTAAGCCTCCAATTAATCATTTCTCTGAAAATGCTTTCCAGCGCACGATGCGAGAGGAAAGAAATAATTTATTGGTATGCAGCGTCTCATCGGCGAACCATCCATCATCATTCGGCACCATCTTTTACCTTGCCCTTCGTAGTCGCTCAATTCAAGGTCTCATAACCCTGTACTTCTGTATCAATCTTCTTCATTCCTCAAATTTCTATAATAACGGAGAAAGATGTTTGACAATTTTTTTATAGGGACGATTGAATGATGTGAAATCAAATAGTAGAACTTTCTATACATTGTACAACTGACAAACTTCATGGGATTCGAATTAGAAACCATCCCTTTCTATCCCAGGTCTAGTAGCCGAGATATATGAACTGAATGGATGGAAGCATCGTAGAATACTCTAAACTTTTGGATAGCTCCGAGCGGATCTATAATAATATAATGAAAACTTCTATGATCAAATTATATAGTCATCCAAAAGTTGATTATCCATGAGTTATCCACTTCATGCCTAGAAATCCCGGCCGGCTCCAACTCTGCTCTACTACATCTAGGAAGATGGATGCTACACGAAAAAGTAATTTTTTGATAAGTAGGCCTAATACAAGCCATACAAAACTAATAACAGTACACAGTTACTAGCATGGTTCTATTTTGACCAAATCAATGACAAAGATTATGAATCTTCGTATATAAATAGTTTCGATCACTTAATAAAAAAGACCGACTATTTTGGAATGAAAATGATTACTTTATAGCGTGAATGACAAGTAAAAAGCGTGTAGCAGGAGATGGAATGATTAGAGTGTATGCTTAGAAAGTCTGAATCGATGCAAGTACTGTAGAGGATACTCAACTCAAAAACTTATCCTACCTCATTTAAACACGGTGAAAATTACAGGATATTGCAATGGACATTTTCTAAAGTATATGTAGTGAAAGAAGAAAATAAACACCTTCATTCCTTCACAAAGATAATTTTGAAAATGTGAAAATAATTTTTTAGCCACTCGATTACAATTTTTCACACAGGTTCCTTATTTCTCTCGAATTCAAGTAGCTGCGTGAGCCTGCTTGACAAGTAACTCTGCGATCCCTGGTTCCTATGTTTATGTGCTACCCTAATATGCATCGACGGTAAATATAGTTTTCAACTCTGCTCATCTTCATTCTTTTATTTCATAAACAATTGATATTCTTTGATGATTAGATGTCTAGGAACGTCAATAAAATAATCAAATTAAACACTCAAATTTTATATGTCCTTATCAACTCTTGGACGGACCACTGAAAGAAATTGCATTACGGCAAGGTGTGCAGTGCATACAGTCACCAAAAACCAGGGAAAATGTCAGTTAAAATCAGATTACCTCTACAATAGCAGTCTAACATCAATGTTCGAGAGTTCCAACATTCAACATATATTCGATGGTTTTTACTCTGCAAGATCAGCAACTTGGATTTCCCATATGAAAAACAATCAAATACTATCAACCATTCAACATACATAGGATACTTAATTATAGAGCTGAATGTCCACATTGAATTTTGAATTCATGAGGGATAAAAGAATTTCACATCCGACTTATCAATCCTCACGGAGATGCTGTGTTATAACATTACTAGATAATCTCCATACACGGTTGCATCACATTCAATCCAAGATGACGTGTCTAACTTCTTACAATTAGCCCCCAAAGAGTCCTGTGAAAGGCGGCAGCTCACTAGAATGAAATCACAAGGGATCTCTTTTGTGCTGGAGGGCGGGATAAATGAAGAACTGAGGTAGCGAGCAACGGATGTCATCAACGGACTAAAGCGCTCATCCAGCCATCAATTTCGTTTGTCACTTCCTTTAACGACAACTAGACACAATCCTCCTTCCATTTGCTATCTTTTCTCACTCTCTTTCTCTCAGTGGATCGACGACAGCACCTCAGGGAGATTGGGAAGCACGAACATGACACAACTGACGGCTAGAAAAGAATGCTGTGGCAGCTAGCTATTGCAATAATTATTTCTCTCGACCCAACCTTGCTCCGCCCAACCGTCTATTTCGCTCTTCCGTCTTCCTAAATTGAACTTTGACCTTTTCTTCTGCTCAAAACTATTGAGCTGTGTGAAGCATGCGACAAGTGTTAGAAAGGAATGTCAACTGAGGAGCCAAGGATATCTGGAATGTCCTTGTCTACGATATTTGAGACGAGCTTAACGCTGAAATTTGATCTTTCACTTGACACGCCCATAAAAAGTATCATGATGCCTCACAGGACCCATGATCAAGGAAGCATAGAGGACAAGGTCAGACAAGTCTAGGAGGCGCCGTCGTGAATTAAAGGTTTGACATCTGGGTTAGTAGCGCTTCAGATGGCATACCATTCATATCCCTCACCAACCTGCCTTCTCATCGAAACATAAAGTACAATGAGAGTTGTAAGATCGTTTAAAAATCCAACGGATTTCCACTTTTGAAAATGACACGAATGTCTAGAATGACAGCTAATCTGTTTAAAAAAGATGACGCAAAGGAAGACTGTGTATCTCAATTGTACGGTTATGTCAGTCAAACAACTTTTCATCACTTATGACCTATCCGGATGGAAGTCTAACTGACACACGACAAAGCAAGCTGAAGAATATTTTAATAGAACACAATGTGCAAATGCGATCGCTATTGAAAGTGAAATTAAACTCCCGACAAAAGTGCTTTTGAAAATTACAAATTCAATTTCAACCGGAATTGTATACAAACTGACCACGAACTGGAAGCTTCACTCTCAGAGCAAATCAGCTTAAATTATACCTAGATCAAGAAGTCTACATCTACAAAAAAATAAATTTGGTATTGATAATGCCACTCCATGAATGCAGTTGCTAGGAGTCAAACATATATTATATCCCCGCAATTTGAGGGAAATAGAAAAAGTTCAAATAATTGTTGAAATGAATATAAGTCAGAAGACTTCAACAAATTAAAACACTAAATTCACTGACAACCGCAGACACTTCAAACTTGTTGAATTCATATTACAAGCAGCAAAATTCCATTACGTGTACAACAATCTTTTAACAAGTAATTCCAATGTTACAGGCATCACAGGAATCTAGAGAACTTTGTGTCGAAGACCAGGACGCAACGAATTGCTGCAGACTGACTATTCTGAGGTCCTGAGCTTGATGTATCGAAATCTCGAAGGTGGATAAAGATTTCCATAAAGGCAGCATAAAGGTTTATGACTGAAATATGAAGGATCGCCCATAATCCACGTGGACAACAGAAGGCGGAAGGGGCTTTGCAGTGCTGTCCACTGTCTGTCTATGTGAAGGAAGGAGGAGGGGTCAAAAAAATCCCACTTTTTGTGCACGTGGATAAAGAATCGTACCTAAGAAAAATTAATTTTGAACACATTTTATTTTCAACCATTTAAAATGCAATCACATAAATATATTTATTTCACCATTACTTGTAGTATTTGGTAACAAAGTCAAGAATCGCAACTTAAGAGCACAATTTAGCCCTTGAATTCTTTGACAGTCTTAGACGCTGCGTTGCGTTCTACAAAGAATCATCAGTATTAATGAGCATCCTTCAACATAGAGTTGTGTAGTGTATGAAATAATTTCAAACTGCGACACTATAAAAACATGCTTGTATAACTTTAAAATATAATCCTATTGAAAAAGAGAGATGTCACAATGTTGAATGAAGTCTCTGAATTCCAGGAGAGACAATTGTGATCAAATTGAAACAAAAAAAATCCCGCATTGTTCACATACTTATAGTGGGACCATCTCTGTCGTTACTTGCATCCAACCAAGCATAGCGAACTACTGAAAACTTATGGGAAAATTCCTCATTAAATACAGGCTTTTTGTGATCATGTAATAAGCCGATCTCCCTCTTGATTCCATCGTTAGAGCAAACAATTCGTGATTAATCAAAGCATCATATTTAATAGTTCTTCATGCATGCTTTGATATTGAAAAAGTATACATGCACTGCTTGTATAAATTCGCGTTTGTACATATACAGACTTCCTTTTTCCTCTCTCGAATGATACTTTCACAGTGCGAGTCGACTGCTCTACTCTTCTTTTCTCAGCTTCCTTACTAATGTCCCCATAAATACAATGTCCAACTTACAGCAAGTCGCGTAGACATACAAAGACTAAGTAAGAAAATGTTTCCTTGTGTCAAAGCAGCCGAAATACTGAAACATAATATTAGTTGTCGGCTCTTCATTGTTCCTTTTCAGCCGCGGCTTTGAGCTTCTTCATTTGCTAATTGAATCTTGTGTCACCAAACAGGTCTACGTTCAAAAGATAACAGACTCACACACAATATACACACATACCTCATACATATTAAAACACACATGAAGTAAATCCGGAGTCTTTCGATACAAGCATTCATCAACCAGAGCTCGAACTGCACCTACAGTGAACCGGCAGCGCGCCATAGGTGTACAGAACATGCATAAGCTTTCGCTCTCATACACACACAAATACGAAGACGCACACACACACAAGCATAACATGATATGATAATAAGAATTCGATCATTTCTGCTCATCCTCTTCCACTCTTCATTACTCGTGTATCAACGAAAGGGAAGAGGAATGTACAACGCTGCAACAATATTGCTCAGTGTCTGTGTTTTAGACACGGCTGAGCTGTACGCAAAAAGACAAGTTTATTGAGAATATTTGCCACTCAGTTTTTCTGCTTGAAATTTAAGTCTTCGTTTTTCAAATGCAATCACACTACCTCGTACATTCAACGCGAAGAAAGAGAAAGCATTCACGCTTAATGAAATCGTGAAGTTGAGTGCGCTTTTCAAAAGCGTAGCAAAATAATGCTGACTATACACAAATCCGACAGACGATCAACCATTTATAGAGAAATTTGCCAGGCCATAAAACATTTTCTAGGCCATTTATATATGTTGATAACTTGATTTATGAGAATTAAAAAAACGGTTGTAGGTGTCGTTTCAAATGAAGGGAATTTTCACCAGGAATGTAGAAAACTGAGTTGCGTGCCCAACTTGAAAGTAACTATCAGACCTTCACACATTAATACAACGATCGCATAAATTGAGACAAAGGTTTCAAGGCTTGGGAACAAAGGACATCCTGCCAATTTTTTTTGAAAATATTAGTATTTCATATTATGCAATGCAAGCTGAATTCATGCTTCAGCGTTAAGGTGTGTCACAATGTAATATGACGAAATCATAACGATCGTTATCGGCCGGTCTCAGAATTCCGAGCAATCCTTAGTTCCCTCTTTTATTGTTGAGCAGCAATAACACACTAAATCGTCAAAATTGGCAGTATTGCGGTAACAAATAAAGGTGCAAACACCTACCAAATGTAAAAGAGAAGTTTTGCTTCAATGAAGTCGACATATCTTGGTTTTTGATCTTCAAATGTGTCAACTTATCAAGGACAGTTGCCGTTAACTACATATTTGAATAGTTGGTAGCATTGATGTATTGTAGGATTTACGATGTCGTTGAGATATGCTGACAATCCTACCTCATTGTCAGTATTGAAACAAAATTTCATATGGCTGTGTATCGATGTTGATCCAAGTTTTAATCTGCACAAGTACTAGTATACCATATCCTTCTCTTGCACAAGTGCAACCAACAGGTCTGACGATTTTCAAAGCTTTTCAGACTTTTCTAAATTACTTATTTTCGATGAATACTAATGCATTGAAGGCGGTGCTTCATTAAGTGGACACTGAGTGCTTGATCATAAACAACTACATAGGAAATAATTCTACTTCAAGCAGTTATTCATTATTCTCATATTCTCGCTTCCCATCCCGCAGACTCGTTAACATCGCGCTACGTTGATTAGCTTCGTGTAGTAGTCGTAGCGCATCGTCACACAGACGAGGCGTTCCAGCCGCGTTTCTGAACTTGCAGACCGGCTTCAGCTAAGTTCGTATGACAGGCAGGAGTCTAGGAGGGGGTGGAGCGGCGGCGAGCTCTGTGAAATCGCTAACAAAGGTAGGCGGGTCGGCCGCCCGATACAAACACATTCCACAGCTTCATCGATGCAGGATGGAATGTGTACCACGTTACTGAGAAGCGATGGATGAAGAGAAAGATATGAAAAAGGCATTTATATAATATCTTATACTAATGTACATAGAACTGTTTCATTAGCTCGGTACTCACCACCATAGCTTCTATCATGCATCACGGCAGCGGACACGATTTGCGCTGAACTAAGATGTTGCAGGGCCTGCATTGCTCTTTCCTTCTTCACAGGATCTTTCACCGACGACTGCAACTCCTTTGCTTTGCGACGCGCCAACACTTGCATGTGACTGGACACTTGTTTCCTTGTCCTCGTCTTCCCGGTTCTCAGTTTGATGTAACGAGCGATCAACTCATTGCGACCTGAAACAATGAACACTAATGATAGCGGAATTGAAACAAAACGATCAGAGGGATCACAGACATCATACTCATCCCTCAGTTGACTTTTTTCTCATCACAAGATTCGTCCAAGCCAGATGTACAGATCACCTATCAATCACCTAATAAACATTTTTCTAACACGCTAAGTCAACTGGGAAAGTCGACAACTTCACTGGCATTCTTCTCTTAGTAAAACATGGAAAAACAAGAGTGGAGGAATCACGAACGATGAAGCCCAAAAGCAAACTTGCAACCGAGAATGTGTGTGGGGCAGCAAGACGCTTTTGACTGCTCGTAAACATGATCAACAGTTTCAGACTGGAATCTTTTCCCCTTAATTTCACTTACTGTCTGCACAAAGCTTAGCGGCATGTTGTGCTCAGAAACAGAGGCTCTCCCTAAAATCAACATGTTGTTAACAATTGATCATTATCAATCCTGAATACCTCTCACGAAACTATCAAATACTTCCTGAACATTGTGCAATATCTTTTGGTATTTCTCTCAACAAACTATCAAACATACAATGCAGAGAAAATTAACAGGAGCACCCTTCTGACGACGACCAAAGAGATAGTTGAAATATATTAAGGTTTAGAACATAAAATCATGTGAAAAAGGAAATCAATGACTGCGTAATTGGATTCATAACTTCTTCTATATTGAAAAAAATATCTAAGGGATCTTCACAGAAATGATTTCGCTGCTCCTTGTAATTTCCAACTATTATATATACTGTATGCGGTGGACATTAAGCTATGATGTGGTGATGAGTCTGGAAATCTGCTCCGGGCCGTTAGCAGAATTCTTCAGTCCCCAGCGAAACATGTCGGCAGCAGATTCTCCAGCTCCACAGCGGACCCTGTTGAGGACCCGCTGATGGCGAGGAAAACGATGTCCAGGAAAGGAGGGTTCCTAGAGGGTAATTCCGTAGAAAATGTCATCGATGTAGTCATCAACAATAGTAGACCAAATCGCAAGAAAACTTGGATTGTGTATTCAAGCATCGCACGGCAATTCTTTACGTGAAGAACACGAGCATTGCTAATCAGGTATTCCAAACTAACTTTCGCTTTATTTCATTTCATCTCTTACGTTAAGTTCTAATACTAATTTCTGAAATGCTCACGGTTTTCTTTGATTGATTTTTTGATATTTGATTAATACTCATATATTATTATTATATATATTATACTCACACATTAATACTCATACCGCTATATTATACAGCACTCATATTGCAGACTTCAGCTATTTATTACAGACAATTTTTATGTAATTGAAATTATATGAATAAATTGCGTAACTATGAAAGTGGACTCGGTTCTGGGCTACTGCATAACGAATAATAATAAACTTTCGCTTCAGTAATACCTTGCAATTCCTATGACATTTGAAATTGACTTAATTCGTTGTCATTACGATTACCCTTATCCCACAACGTACTTAAGATAGAAACGGTGAACACGATCCTGACATAATTCATGATTCAATTAATGCGCAATACATGTTGCGATAATCAGAAGTTGAATAAGACGCTACTACCGCATTAATTGCATTAAAAACAACACCTTAAGTGATTATGCTACCAATTGTAGGTTTGCCATTTTAACAAATCTAGACCAAGATGTGTCTTCAATAATTGTAAAACTGATAGAACTAATAAGCACTTGCAAACAGCATGTGTAGTGATTGCCCGGTATCTCATTCAAAGTTCCGTTGCGCAACATACATGATGGCGTACAAACATCCCTAACGTTCCATGCAACTACCTCCTGCAGACTTGTGCCTGTAGCTTGTCGGTAAATAGAACCATGCAATATCCAAGTGTGAGAATAGTGACGGATAACTATGGTCTGAAATATTTCTTAACTTTATAACAACAATGCCAAAGCCACACACGAAGGCTAACATGCTCGTGATCACTGGATACACTATTGTGAACAATCTCACAATTACCGCAAATTGCTGAATATCTTCCTATGGATACTAACACTTGAATAACCATGCTTTCATTTTTGAAAATTCTACCAAAATGATCGTCAAAATTTAGTGAGAATTTCTTGCCTATCTTGCATTTTAAAAAGAGAAGAATAATTCATCGAATTGCGATGAAGATATGCATGATTGTCTATTACAACGGACGATTTGTCGAATTCCTCAAGCCACAGCATCTCAAAAAATGAAGGAAAAAATTAATATCAGTAGTAAGTAAAACTCCACTTCTGGACCGCGCAAGATGGCCGCCGTCGTGGCTGACGTCCCCCCCCCCCTCTGGAACGACAGTGTCGTGATGTGCCGGCCAGGTTGGCCGCCATCGCGAGAGGTCGCTGACGTCCCCCCCCCCCTCTGCAACAACAGAGTGTGAGACTCGGGTGCGTTGGTCCGTCCGCCTGGTTGACGTGGGCGACCGTCTAGGTTGACGTGGGCGACCGCCAGGATTAGTCTTGAGGCTATAGTGTGTGATGTTTTTGGTGCAATCTGCTGAATGTTGGGTTGTAAAATGGGTTGTTTCGAGTGGAAGGAGTGGTCGGATGAGAAAACGGAGGTCAGATTCGGATTCAGCGTGAAATTCTGCATCGGTAGGGTGAGTTTCAAGGCAATCGGTGAGAAAAAATTTTCAACATTTTTCGAAAGACGACAGAGTTAGAATTTGGGACGTTTTGGTGTGTAGCGCCCAAACGAAGCATCGGATGAGAAAACGGAGTCCAGATTCGGAATCTACGTGAAATTTTGGGTTAGGAAGGATGTTTCCAGCGAAATCGGAGAGAAAAAATTTTCGACTGACGTCCCCCCCCCCCCCTCTGGACAGCTTGCTTCGATTTTGGCTTCTAGTGGACGGATTTTGTCGTGCGATAGCTCGTTTGAAAGCTAAGAGTGAGACAAATTCAGTGAAACAATCGGCTTGTTCCTATCTGTCTTCGTTCAAAAGTTAGAGCGGTTACAAGATTTTAGGTCGGAGCTCGCTTACCTGAAAAAATCCTAAGTGTCAGAGTGACTTTGTATGGGTAAAAATTTGAAAATTTTCCAAAGTGTGGAATTTCGACCTGGGACCGTCACCAAAACATTTTTCATCAAATTTCACTGACCTCCCCCCCCCCTCTGGACAGCTTGCTTCTATCTTGGCTTCTAGTGGACGGATTTTGTCGTGCGATAGCTCGTTTGAAAGCTAAGAGTGAGACAAATTCAGTGAAACAATCGGCTTGTTCCTATCTGTCTTCGTTCAAAAGTTAGAGCGGTTACAAGATTTTAGGTCGGAGCTCGCTTACCTGAAAAAATCCTAAGTGTCAGAGTGACTTTGTATGGGTAAAAATTTGAAAATTTTCCAAAGTGTGGAATTTCGACCTGGGACCGTCACCAAAACATTTTTCATCAAATTTCACTGACCTCCCCCCCCCCTCTGGACAGCTTGCTTCTATCTTGGCTTCTAGTGGACGGATTTTGTCGTGCGATAGCTCGTTTGAAAGCTAAGAGTGAGACAAATTCAGTGAAACAATCGGCTTGTTCCTATCTGTCTTCGTTCAAAAGTTAGAGCGGTTACAAGATTTTAGGTCGGAGCTCGCTTACCTGAAAAAATCCTAAGTGTCAGAGTGACTTTGTATGGGTAAAAATTTGAAAATTTTCCAAAGTGTGGAATTTCGACCTGGGACCGTCACCAAAACATTTTTCATCAAATTTCACTGACCTCCCCCCCCCCTCTGGACAGCTTGCTTCTATCTTGGCTTCTAGTGGACGGATTTTGTCGTGCGATAGCTCGTTTGAAAGCTAAGAGTGAGACAAATTCAGTGAAACAATCGGCTTGTTCCTATCTGTCTTCGTTCAAAAGTTAGAGCGGTTACAAGATTTTAGGTCGGAGCTCGCTTACCTGAAAAAATCCTAAGTGTCAGAGTGACTTTGTATGGGTAAAAATTTGAAAATTTTCCAAAGTGTGGAATTTCGACCTGGGACCGTCACCAAAACATTTTTCATCAAATTTCGCTGACGTCCCCCCCCCCCTCGTTCGGACAAAATTTCTTGAAACAAACTTTGGTAAAGGTCCCAGGTCAAAATTCGGAAGTTTTAAATTTTTCAAAATTTTCACCACACTGGAGCTCTCACACTTAGGAATTTTTTCACTTGTGGCATGTTACATGGACATGTGCTGGCGGACCAACTTCCCGTGGTCATATGAGAATGGTTGAGGTGTCATATTGTAAAGAATGATGAGACAAATCGTTTGCAACAAACCGCATGTCGCTACGATGAATACTTTCGGAGATAGAGCCATTTTAAGTTTTCTTCCGAGCATATATAAACCCCCGACAACGTAAGTCTGATCACTTCATCGAAAGACGAGGTAAGCGACGGTCGTCGCTCTGAGCTCCCGATATCGGGTGCAAAGGACTCTATCTTTTGAAGTAGGCAAGCTATCTTGCTACTTCAAAGTTTGTATGATAGAGTTTGATAGTGTCTTTACTACTGATAAAATTTTTTAAAAGTAGTATGAGTAGTAAAATGCGGAATTTTTTAAAAATTCTTAATTTTCACTTTTTTCAAAGTTTTAACATATAGACTAAGGTTTTCAAGTATCCTGAGTTCAAATCTGCTATCAGATTTGAAATTTAACTAAGTCTAAGGCAGCTTTGAGGGGTTAGATCCCAGCTACTGATCACTACCTTTGACTCGGCGTTCCTGTTACCACTTCGGGGCAGTGACAATGATGTCTTCAGCTGTAAAGAGCGGGTATCGGGGAAGATCTCTCACTTCCCTAGTGATCGGTACAAGGCCTTCGGGCTGTCGACGGGATCGAGTGCCACTCACTACACTCTTTAGGAATATGACTGTACTACATGATTCCAAACTTATACAAATTTCATTATCTTACAGCTAACGATAAATCAGGCATGGCAAACGATAGAAACAGAAAGTATCATATCAAAATGTGTGTGTGCGGTCGTATAAATCGCAGTGCGGACGCCAAGGCTCACGTCAAGAAGGCGGGCACCGGCCACATGATTGTCTTGAATAGGGTTGCGTGCGTGAAGTGTAGAGTGCTGAAGGGTGATGAGGATGAGGTGCAGTTTTACAGAGTGCATGCTGACTGTAGTGGTGGTTTAGTGACTGATTTGAGGTTTACACAGTTGATTGTGGAAGAGAGGGAGCGAATGTTGCGAATGTTGTTGAGAATGTTGTTGAGAATGTTGTTGAGAATGTTGTTGAGAATGATGAGGT
This sequence comes from Prostheceraeus crozeri, assembly GCA_907163375.1. Taxonomy (NCBI): domain Eukaryota; kingdom Metazoa; phylum Platyhelminthes; order Polycladida; family Euryleptidae; genus Prostheceraeus; species Prostheceraeus crozeri. Next base: position 112,126 of record CAJQUW010012194.1, on the reverse strand, counting down.
GGCGAGAGCGGTTGCGTCGTTGGAGGCTGAGATTGAGCAGCGGAAGAGAGTGCTTGAGAGTGATGATGAGGATGATGTGGATTTAGATAGGGAGCGTGTGAGGAAGCGTGTGAGGAAGTTGAGCTCTTCGTCATCGGAGGTGTCCAACATCGTCATCACCGACCCCCCGAAGAGCTCATCTTCCCAAAAGTGAAGAGTGGTGGGATTCGTGTGCAGTCGGCGAGGTGGTTGAAGGATGAAGAGAAGAGACATGTTTCGCAGCAGATGGCGCATGAGTTGTTAGTGAATAAGTTTGAGAGTTTGAAGAAAGTGAAGGATGAAGTTGTGAAGGAGTTGGATGAGTTGAAAAAGAAGGATTTGAAGTCGAAGGAGGTGGCAGATGAGAATATCCGTATGAGGCGTTGTGTGACTGATTTGAAGAATAAGACGCGAGAGTTGGAAGAGAAGAATGATGCGTGTGAGAAGAGGGCGAGTGCTGCGGAGAGAAGAATGAGAGATGCAGAGGCGAAGTTTGAGGAGATGATGAAGGAGATGAGTGTGTTGAGAGCGAGGAATGTTGAGTTGGAGAGGACTGTGGCTCGGCGGGGTGATGAGAGGCAGGCGTGTGAGAAGTTGGAGCGCATGAGGGATGAGTGGGAACGTGTGAATGAGGATCGTTTGTTTGAGTTTCACATCCCTATTCGGGACAATCATTTGGCCGGCGAAGTATTGGTGAATAAAAATCTGGACGAAAGTATAGTATGTTACAACGGTCATCCCACGAAAAAGTGTCTCCATGCCAGCCTGAGAATGCGCGGCCATCTCCATAAATTTTCGATTCGGAAACGCGCGAGACTACCTAAGGATGACTAACTTGGTAAGTGAAAAGCAAATAAGATAGTATATCCTATTCTAATACATATCATTTTCATTGCAGATCTTTGCCCGCCTTCACCACCCCATCACGTCACTCCCGAGAACGAACCATCGGCTCTCTTAAGGGCCACCTAGGGGCAAGACATGATAGAACCTCCACGCGGTTTGCCCTGGGCAGTCTTCGGACTGGCGAATACTATCATTAAGTTGAATCTGCTATCAGTCAACTTGAACGTTGCAAATGAAGTTCGGTGTAATACTTCCTTTCGACGGGCGTTCCTGTAAAGGGCGGCGGTGAAACCCGTAGCTATGTATACCGCAAGGGACATTCGGCAATGGTCAATCTTGTTAAACCTCTCTGCGTCATGTTTGCAAGTGATTGCCTCTGTCTCAACGTAGTATGCATTCGCGCCAGGGCGACATTTAGCCAACTGTCGAAGGTTGCCTAAAACTTTCCATTGCATACGTTATGAGAACCATGAGTTCTACCTGTCTCTATCAATGAGACGAATTGATGAATGGAATGAAATGGGAGGACACTCACGCGCCACACGCAACATAACACACTTCTCTCTTCCGTAGTCTAACAAGCTCTTTACACATGGATCGCAGTCGATTGCTATCCCTGTATCAGAAGTGTAAGCTATCTTAATTTATTTGACACTATTTTATCTACCATCATCGTCCATATGAAATGTTTTTAGATTTACAAGTTAGACTAAGCGTGCTACTATTTCCAAATGAAAAAGTATACATGGTTAAATCATCCACTTAAGCCCATCCATAGTCTAACAAGCTCTTTACACATGGATCGCAGTCGATTGCTATCCCTGTATCAGAAGTGTAAGCTATCTTAATTTATTTGACACTATTTTATCTACCATCATCGTCCATATGAAATGTTTTTAGATTTACAAGTTAGACTAAGCGTGCTACTATTTCCAAATGAAAAAGTATACATGGTTAAATTATTCACTAAAACCCCATTCAAGTAAGTCAGTATGAAAGCAAAGATAATACGAAATAAAAATTTATTATGGCATGTATTTCAAAAGGTCTTCATCGTCAATATCGTCCCAGAGTCTGACTTCACATAGATTACAAAAACAGTTGAGCTGCTTTAAACGTTCTTCTGCAGCGTCCCTCACTTTCTCAATGTACGCCCACTCCGCCACGGTTCGCGGTTGGGAGTTAGGGGTGTACCACTCCCATATTTGATGCAAGTGCGACTTGCTGGTCATCTCCATCACCCCTTCGGCATCATATTGTAAATATTTCCACCGTATGCCTGTTAGGTCGGGCAACTCCTCTTCATCGTCCTCCGATAATGATAACTTTCGTATATTGTCGAGATTGTATGTCTTCTCCACCTTCGCCTTTCTTGGTGCATTTGGTGTAACGAGCACCTTTGCTGATGTATATGGAGAGGAGAACTCCAATGCGGTATTTGGTGTTGTTGGAGGACTTGTCATGTTGTCTTTGAAATGCTGACTTTGAATAATGATAACTTTAACATTTTTCCTATTCTTAAGTATACACAAGCAGCCAATCAGAATGAACATCCAATGAATAAAGAGGATGAAAGTATATAAGCAAAGTGACATCCGTGTCATTTCACTCTGTCTTTGAGACGTATAAGTGAAGTGTTCTCTAGCGAATTCTGCTATTATTTGAGGTGTACAAGTGAATTCCAAATTTGAGACGTATTAATTGAGTGAAGTCTCTATCTTTTTGAAGCATCAACCTTAAACTTGATTTCATTGAAATGGTAAGTTAAAGATTTCCTCTCTCATCTCCCTCAAACGTGTGACTAATAGCATCTTCCTCAATTTCAGGTATCAACTTCATCACCAACGCCCTCCTTTCTCGAGGAAAGTTTAGAGTTGTTGAGTCAAGGTAGGTTGTAACAATACACTGAGACTTGAACAGAGATGATAGAATGATTTCTCTTTCAGGTGATGTGAGTTCCAGCTCAGGACTGTCGCGACATGGCAACGAGTGGGAATGTGCCGACTGCGGACATATGTTTACAAGGAAGCACAGTCTCCTTCGACACATCAAACAACGTGTGTGTCAACGCAAAGCGGCATCAATCTCCGGAGGTGAAGTTGATTCTGACGATGACACACACGTTGTTTGATGTGTCGAAGGAGACTGTGCTTCCTTGTAAACATATGTCCGCAGTCGGCACATTCCCACTCGTTGCCATGTCGCGACAGTCCTGAGCTGGAACTCACATCACCTGAAAGAGAAATCATTCTATCATCTCTGTTCAAGTCTCAGTGTATTGTTACAACCTACCTTGACTCAACAACTCTAAACTTTCCTCGAGAAAGGAGGGCGTTGGTGATGAAGTTGATACCTGAAATTGAGGAAGATGCTATTAGTCACACGTTTGAGGGAGATGAGAGAGGAAATCTTTAACTTACCATTTCAATGAAATCAAGTTTAAGGTTGATGCTTCAAAAAGATAGAGACTTCACTCAATTAATACGTCTCAAATTTGGAATTCACTTGTACACCTCAAATAATAGCAGAATTCGCTAGAGAACACTTCACTTATACGTCTCAAAGACAGAGTGAAATGACACGGATGTCACTTTGCTTATATACTTTCATCCTCTTTATTCATTGGATGTTCATTCTGATTGGCTGCTTGTGTATACTTAAGAATAGGAAAAATGTTAAAGTTATCATTATTCAAAGTCAGCATTTCAAAGACAACATGACAAGTCCTCCAACAACACCAAATACCGCATTGGAGTTCTCCTCTCCATATACATCAGCAAAGGTGCTCGTTACACCAAATGCACCAAGAAAGGCGAAGGTGGAGAAGACATACAATCTCGACAATATACGAAAGTTATCATTATCGGAGGACGATGAAGAGGAGTTGCCCGACCTAACAGGCATACGGTGGAAATATTTACAATATGATGCCGAAGGGGTGATGGAGATGACCAGCAAGTCGCACTTGCATCAAATATGGGAGTGGTACACCCCTAACTCCCAACCGCGAACCGTGGCGGAGTGGGCGTACATTGAGAAAGTGAGGGACGCTGCAGAAGAACGTTTAAAGCAGCTCAACTGTTTTTGTAATCTATGTGAAGTCAGACTCTGGGACGATATTGACGATGAAGACCTTTTGAAATACATGCCATAATAAATTTTTATTTCGTATTATCTTTGCTTTCATACTGACTTACTTGAATGGGGTTTTAGTGAATAATTTAACCATGTATACTTTTTCATTTGGAAATAGTAGCACGCTTAGTCTAACTTGTAAATCTAAAAACATTTCATATGGACGATGATGGTAGATAAAATAGTGTCAAATAAATTAAGATAGCTTACACTTCTGATACAGGGATAGCAATCGACTGCGATCCATGTGTAAAGAGCTTGTTAGACTATGGATGGGCTTAAGTGGATGATTTAACCATGTATACTTTTTCATTTGGAAATAGTAGCACGCTTAGTCTAACTTGTAAATCTAAAAACATTTCATATGGACGATGATGGTAGATAAAATAGTGTCAAATAAATTAAGATAGCTTACACTTCTGATACAGGGATAGCAATCGACTGCGATCCATGTGTAAAGAGCTTGTTAGACTACGGAAGAGAGAAGTGTGTTATGTTTGCGTGTGGCGCGTGAGTGTCCTCCCATTTCATTCCATTCATCAATTCGTCTCATTGATAGAGACAGGTAGAACCCATGGTTCTCATAACGTATGCAATGGAAAGTTTTAGGCAACCTTCGACAGTTGGCTAAATGTCGCCCTGGCGCGAATGCATACTACGTTGAGACAGAGGCAATCACTTGCAAACATGACGCAGAGAGGTTTAACAAGATTGACCATTGCCGAATGTCCCTTGCGGTATACATAGCTACGGGTTTCACCGCCGCCCTTTACAGGAACGCCGTCGAAAGGAAGTATTACACCGAACTTCATTTGCAACGTTCAAGTTGACTGATAGCAGATTCAACTTAATGATAGTATTCGCCAGTCCGAAGACTGCCCAGGGCAAACCGCGTGGAGGTTCTATCATGTCTTGCCCCTAGGTGGCCCTTAAGAGAGCCGATGGTTCGTTCTCGGGAGTGACGTGATGGGGTGGTGAAGGCGGGCAAAGATCTGCAATGAAAATGATATGTATTAGAATAGGATATACTATCTTATTTGCTTTTCACTTACCAAGTTAGTCATCCTTAGGTAGTCTCGCGCGTTTCCGAATCGAAAATTTATGGAGATGGCCGCGCGCATTCTCAGGCTGGCATGGAGACACTTTTTCGTGGGATGACCGTTGTAACATACTATACTTTCGTCCAGATTTTTATTCACCAATACTTCGCCGGCCAAATGATTGTCCCGAATAGGGATGTGAAACTCAAACAAACGATCCTCATTCACACGTTCCCACTCATCCCTCATGCGCTCCAACTTCTCACACGCCTGCCTCTCATCACCCCGCCGAGCCACAGTCCTCTCCAACTCAACATTCCTCGCTCTCAACACAATCATCTCCTTCATCATCTCCTCAAACTTCGCCTCTGCATCTCTCATTCTTCTCTCCGCAGCACACGCCCTCGACTCACACGCATCATTCTTCTCTTCCAACTCTCGCGTCTTATTCTTCAAATCAGTCACACAACGCCTCATACGGATATTCTCATCTGCCACCTCCTTCGACTTCAAATCCTTCTTTTTCAACTCATCCAACTCCTTCACAACTTCATCCTTCACTTTCTTCAAACTCTCAAACTTATTCACTAACAACTCATGCGCCATCTGCTGCGAAACATGTCTCTTCTCTTCATCCTTCAACCACCTCGCCGACTGCACACGAATCCCACCACTCTTCACTTTTGGGGAAGATGAGCTCTTCGGGGGGTCGGTGATGACGATGTTGGACACCTCCGATGACGAAGAGCTCAACTTCCTCACACGCTTCCTCACACGCTCCCTATCTAAATCCACATCATCCTCATCATCACTCTCAAGCACTCTCTTCCGCTGCTCAATCTCAGCCTCCAACGACGCAACCGCTCTCGCCACCTCATCATTCTCAACAACATTCTCAACAACATTCTCAACAACATTCTCAACAACATTCGCAACATTCGCCAACATTCGCTCCCTCTCTTCCACAATCAACTGTGTAAACCTCAAATCAGTCACTAAACCACCACTACAGTCAGCATGCACTCTGTAAAACTGCACCTCATCTCATCACCCTTCAGCACTCTACACTTCACGCACGCAACCCTATTCAAGACAATCATGTGGCCGGTGCCCGCCTTCTTGACGTGAGCCTTGGCGTCCGCACTGCGATTTATACGACCGCACACACACATTTTGATATGATACTTTCTGTTTCTATCGTTTGCCATGCCTGATTTATCGTTAGCTGTAAGATAATGAAATTTGTATAAGTTTGGAATCATGTAGTACAGTCATATTCCTAAAGAGTGTAGTGAGTGGCACTCGATCCCGTCGACAGCCCGAAGGCCTTGTACCGATCACTAGGGAAGTGAGAGATCTTCCCCGATACCCGCTCTTTACAGCTGAAGACATCATTGTCACTGCCCCGAAGTGGTAACAGGAACGCCGAGTCAAAGGTAGTGATCAGTAGCTGGGATCTAACCCCTCAAAGCTGCCTTAGACTTAGTTAAATTTCAAATCTGATAGCAGATTTGAACTCAGGATACTTGAAAACCTTAGTCTATATGTTAAAACTTTGAAAAAAGTGAAAATTAAGAATTTTTAAAAAATTCCGCATTTTACTACTCATACTACTTTTAAAAAATTTTATCAGTAGTAAAGACACTATCAAACTCTATCATACAAACTTTGAAGTAGCAAGATAGCTTGCCTACTTCAAAAGATAGAGTCCTTTGCACCGATATCGGGAGCTCAGAGCGACGACCGTCGCTTACCTCGTCTTTCGATGAAGTGATCAGACTTACGTTGTCGGGGGTTTATATATGCTCGGAAGAAAACTTAAAATGGCTCTATCTCGAAAGTATTCATCGTAGCGACATGCGGTTTGTTGCAAACGATTTGTCTCATCATTCTTTACAATATGACACCTCAACCATTCTCATATGACCACGGGAAGTTGGTCCGCCAGCACATGTCCATGTAACATGCCACAAGTGAAAAAATTCCTAAGTGTGAGAGCTCCAGTGTGGTGAAAATTTTGAAAAATTTAAAACTTCCGAATTTTGACCTGGGACCTTTACCAAAGTTTGTTTCAAGAAATTTTGTCCGAACGAGGGGGGGGGGGACGTCAGCGAAATTTGATGAAAAATGTTTTGGTGACGGTCCCAGGTCGAAATTCCACACTTTGGAAAATTTTCAAATTTTTACCCATACAAAGTCACTCTGACACTTAGGATTTTTTCAGGTAAGCGAGCTCCGACCTAAAATCTTGTAACCGCTCTAACTTTTGAACGAAGACAGATAGGAACAAGCCGATTGTTTCACTGAATTTGTCTCACTCTTAGCTTTCAAACGAGCTATCGCACGACAAAATCCGTCCACTAGAAGCCAAGATAGAAGCAAGCTGTCCAGAGGGGGGGGGGGAGGTCAGTGAAATTTGATGAAAAATGTTTTGGTGACGGTCCCAGGTCGAAATTCCACACTTTGGAAAATTTTCAAATTTTTACCATACAAAGTCACTCTGACACTTAGGATTTTTTCAGGTAAGCGAGCTCCGACCTAAAATCTTGTAACCGCTCTAACTTTTGAACGAAGACAGATAGGAACAAGCCGATTGTTTCACTGAATTTGTCTCACTCTTAGCTTTCAAACGAGCTATCGCACGACAAAATCCGTCCACTAGAAGCCAAAATCGAAGCAAGCTGTCCAGAGGGGGGGGGGGAGGTCAGTGAAATTTGATGAAAAATGTTTTGGTGACGGTCCCAGGTCGAAATTCCACACTTTGGAAAATTTTCAAATTTTTACCCATACAAAGTCACTCTGACACTTAGGATTTTTTCAGGTAAGCGAGCTCCGACCTAAAATCTTGTAACCGCTCTAACTTTTGAACGAAGACAGATAGGAACAAGCCGATTGTTTCACTGAATTTGTCTCACTCTTAGCTTTCAAACGAGCTATCGCACGACAAAATCCGTCCACTAGAAGCCAAGATAGAAGCAAGCTGTCCAGAGGGGGGGGGGGGAGGTCAGTGACATTTGATGAAAAATGTTTTGGTGACGGTCCCAGGTCGAAATTCCACACTTTGGAAAATTTTCAAATTTTTACCCATACAAAGTCACTCTGACACTTAGGATTTTTTCAGGTAAGCGAGCTCCGACCTAAAATCTTGTAACCGCTCTAACTTTTGAACGAAGACAGATAGGAACAAGCGATTCTTTCACTGAATTTGTCTCACTCTTAGCTTTCAAACGAGCTATCGCACGACAAAATCCGTCCACTGGAAGCCAAAATCGAAGCAAGCTGTCCAGAGGGGGGGGGGACGTCAGTCGAAAATTTTTTCTCTCCGATTTCGCTGGAAACATCCTTCCTAACCCAAAATTTCACGTAGATTCCGAATCTGGACTCCGTTTTCTCATCCGATGCTTCGTTTGGGCGCTACACACCAAAACGTCCCAAATTCTAACTCTGTCGTCTTTCGAAAAATGTTGAAAATTTTTTCTCACCGATTGCCTTGAAACTCACCCTACCGATGCAGAATTTCACGCTGAATCCGAATCTGACCTCCGTTTTCTCATCCGACCACTCCTTCCACTCGAAACAACCCATTTTACAACCCAACATTCAGCAGATTGCACCAAAAACATCACACACTATAGCCTCAAGACTAATCCTGGCGGTCGCCCACGTCAACCTAGACGGTCGCCCACGTCAACCAGGCGGACGGACCAACGCACCCGAGTCTCACACTCTGTTGTTGCAGAGGGGGGGGGGGACGTCAGCGACCTCTCGCGATGGCGGCCAACCTGGCCGGCACATCACGACACTGTCGTTCCAGAGGGGGGGGGGGACGTCAGCCACGACGGCGGCCATCTTGCGCGGTCCAGAAGTGGAGTTTTACTTACTACTATAGTGCAGGGTCGGAAGTTGGTGCAGGATTGGAAGGGGACAGTTAAGGCTCAGAGGAATGCGGCGCTGGCTCGTTGTAGATGGCGACGAAAATGCTTACTCGTCTGCCTACTTTTGCAGACGGGGCATTGCGTGACAGTGCGTTGATATCTTACACCTTTCAACGTGACACTCTCTGTCTTTCCTGGAAAGCAAAAATGGAATTTCTGTGATGCGACACCAGGTTCCTATACAAAGTTGAAAATGATACGCGTAGAAGCAAATAAACGTAATTCGCACGATTTGCAAACTCGTATGTTCAAATTCAAAACGACGAAACTAAGGAACAAAGTATGGTGGTATATGCATGGTGGTATGGTGAACTTGGATTGAACTCTATAGCTTAAGCAAGGAATAATGAAACAATCTTATCTCTATCATTCAGATAGGTTCTTATAGAGTTATAATATGATGATTAAATACAACTTGTCAACTAATACAAACAAAAACGTATTCAAAAATAGTGAGAACCTGAAACCGTTGTTGAAATTATCTTGACCAATGTGTCAACAACCTGTTGAAGGCTGAATCTGGTCTCCTAGACAATCTTTTGCCTTAGTTCGGAACTGAGGAAGACTATACACCGAAGGCTTCTGCGAACGTAGTCTTCTTCTTTTTTGGATTCTGGTTATGAATTTTTAGATTCTCTCACACAAATGCACACTCTCTACCAGTGGATGTAACTGATTTCGTGTTTTGTGTTGTTCTTTAGGTATGTGTATGTTCAACTGAAGGACAAATAACAAATAACAAGAACGCAAATGAACAATGGACTTTAAATTTCATTACTTTCTGATGTCATTGGCAGTTCTATTTTCTGAAACCGTAAATGGCTTCGACTGGGAATAAGATTATAATGAACATCCATTTCTGAAAGGAAGAACCGTCAAAAATTTCATAAAATAGCTTTCCATTTCTATACCACAAATTATGCATTCAAAATGCTTTGCCCAAAACGCCACTAACTCGAACCTATATACACGTACTTACGACTCAATAATTTACTGAGTGCGTGATAATGATGATGGATGCTCTGTCAGTCTGTTTCATAGTTATCTACAAGGCTTGGTTACTTAACACAAATCAGAAGAAGCTTGTCGGACGAGCAGACGCATTAAGACTATTGAAACCATGCTGCCTCAGATCGTTAATATGTGATGTCTACTCTCAATTACTTGGCATCTGCTACAATAGTGTATCGGTAAAGACGCAGATCTGTATGTGAATGGTGTGCAGGTCGATTCCGCGATTTTGTCAATAGCCATAACGAATGTCGCAAATATTTTGAGAAGAAAACTGTATGTCTACAATAAGCTTTACGCCTGATATACAGAGAAAGAATCTTTTAAGATATTTGGTTGATTTAGTTAGAAGATGTAGTTGAATATCGTGTAATATCGATGACATGATTCATAACTTTTCATAGAGAACTATTTTCGCATACAAATCCATTCATACATTTAAAAAATACAATCTTTTAATTTTTGCACTATATTTGTGTGAATTAATAAGAAAAAATGCGGCCAACAACAACGGCGATAATTGCTACCGGTACGACACTTACACAATATCTAATAAAACGTAATTAATGACCGTCATTTTTACCGAGATCAAATACATCTTACTTAACGTAACAATGAATGGGAAAAGGTTTCAATATCAGCAATCTCAGAATGAAACTATAAGTTAAGCAATCCTAAATGTAGAACTTACAGTTTCTAATAATCTTAAACAGCTGAGATACCTAACTTTTGAATACAGCTTTAAAATATTACTATTTTTATTTAGTAAGATTAAACAAAACATTGAAAAGTTTATTCAAATATAAAATTTAATTTTTTTCCTTTGTCAAGTTCTTTTAAGTATAGAATAGTATGCCAATATGTTACTAAAAATTCGTTAATAGTTGAAACAATTATTTTGAACCATAAAATTCAATTATATACGAAGAATTGGTTTCTTTCAAATGGACAAGGATAATGTAATTTTTTCACAATTACGCAGTAAATATTGCGTTTGATAGAGCTAAAATATAATATTTGCATTATCTGACACTCATTATACTTCCAGAATTTATTACTTGCTGCAAATAGTCCCGTAATTATCTAAAAAACAGTATTTCATGTTTTGACCATGTAAAATACATGTGGTTTCACATGTGCGGTACTTTCCCGACCGTTTCAAACAAATCTGATGAAAGATTCGAACTTTTCGTGCAAAATTACCCTTAAAACAGCTCTTACTTAAAAAAATTGAGCCTAAGTGCGAAGCGATTTTTGATTGAGTGGACTATTATCATGATAAAACGACTATGCATAGGGTCGGTATTCACGGATCAAAAAACATGATTATTTTATATTTAAAAATATATTTACTTTTTTATTCCTACTTTCCATTGACCTAACCAACATGTAAGGACTCTATATCGCCCCGCCCATCACCCATGCTCATCTCATATGCCACGTCTTCTTCCTCTAGCGGTTGACAGGGCTTTAGTAATTTACATGTATGGCCTCATGTACATGTATGTAGGAGTCAAATTGCCCACTTTCTGATGTCACAGTATGAAATAAACTATGTTCATTCCGAATCCATCAAAAAATTCCCATCAGAAACGGTTATCTGTAGATATATATTCACATTCTAATGAAATGACATATGAGGTGGGGCAGGGTGGAACATTTCATATATATATACAATTATCTCGATTCTGTTGAAAATGCGATTTCTCTACTGACATTCTGCATTGTTTGCACGCTTTTGACCATATTTTACCTGGGCTCTTTTGAGCTCCGAAGACCGGGGGGAGGGGTCTCCTCTGATTTTGATGCCTCTATGATTCAATCGCTCCCAAATTACAGTGCAACACAATTGGCGTGTGCTCGTCTCAATGGTGGTATCAGGCAGTTTTCAAAAAGCACATCTTGAAGGTCAAGGTTTGATGCTCCCATGAATCAAATTTGGTGAAAATTAGGATTGCTTATCAGAAACATGTAGAAACTTAAGGCCACAAAAAAGTTAGTCGTAGCTATTTTGCTCGGGAGCAGTATCAAAGTTTTAATGGGGTAGTGTTCCAAGAGCCCAACCCCTGACAGAATAGGGTTAAATGAGTTTTACTATATTGCGCTGTTTGAAGGATTTCTGTTGTATCTTGCTCCATAGCCGAGTTGGATATTAGTAGTAAGTAAAACTCCACTTCTGGACCGCGCAAGATGGCCGCCGTCGTGGCTGACGTCCCCCCCCCCCCTCTGGAACGACAGTGTCGTGATGTGCCGGCCAGGTTGGCCGCCATCGCGAGAGGTCGCTGACGTCCCCCCCCCCCTCTGCAACAACAGAGTGTGAGACTCGGGTGCGTTGGTCCGACCGCCTGGTTGACGTGGGCGACCGCCAGGATTAGTCTTGAGGCTATAGTGTGTGATGTTTTTGGTGCAATCTGCTGAATGTTGGGTTGTAAAATGGGTTGTTTCGAGTGGAAGGAGTGGTCGGATGAGAAAACGGAGGTCAGATTCGGATTCAGCGTGAAATTCTGCATCGGTAGGGTGAGTTTCAAGGCAATCGGTGAGAAAAAATTTTCAACATTTTTCGAAAGACGACAGAGTTAGAATTTGGGACGTTTTGGTGTGTAGCGCCCAAACGAAGCATCGGATGAGAAAACGGAGTCCAGATTCGGAATCTACGTGAAATTTTGGGTTAGGAAGGATGTTTCCAGCGAAATCGGAGAGAAAAAATTTTCGACTGACGTCCCCCCCCCTCTGGACAGCTTGCTTCGATTTTGGCTTCTAGTGGACGGATTTTGTCGTGCGATAGCTCGTTTGAAAGCTAAGAGTGAGACAAATTCAGTGAAACAATCGGCTTGTTCCTATCTGTCTTCGTTCAAAAGTTAGAGCGGTTACAAGATTTTAGGTCGGAGCTCGCTTACCTGAAAAAATCCTAAGTGTCAGAGTGACTTTGTATGGGTTAAAATTTGAAAATTTTCCAAAGTGTGGAATTTCGACCTGGGACCGTCACCAAAACATTTTTCATCAAATTTCACTGACCTCCCCCCCCCCCCCTCTGGACAGCTTGCTTCTATCTTGGCTTCTAGTGGACGGATTTTGTCGTGCGATAGCTCGTTTGAAAGCTAAGAGTGAGACAAATTCAGTGAAACAATCGGCTTGTTCCTATCTGTCTTCGTTCAAAAGTTAGAGCGGTTACAAGATTTTAGGTCGGAGCTCGCTTACCTGAAAAAATCCTAAGTGTCAGAGTGACTTTGTATGGGTAAAAATTTGAAAATTTTCCAAAGTGTGGAATTTCGACCTGGGACCGTCACCCAAACATTTTTCATCAAATTTCACTGACCTCCCCCCCCCAGGACAGCTAGCTTCTATCTTGGCTTCTAGTGGACGGATTTTGTCGTGCAATAGCTCGTTTGAAAGCTAGAGTGAGACAAATTCAGTGAAACAATCGGCTTGTTCCTATCTGTCTTCGTTCAAAAGTTAGAGCGGTTACAAGATTTTAGGTCGGAGCTCGCTTACCTGAAAAAATCCTAAGTGTCAGAGTGACTTTGTATGGGTAAAAATTTGAAAATTTTCCAAAGTGTGGAATTTCGACCTGGGACCGTCACCAAAACATTTTTCATCAAATTTCACTGACCTCCCCCCCCCCCCCTCTGGACAGCTTGCTTCTATCTTGGCTTCTAGTGGACGGATTTTGTCGTGCGATAGCTCGTTTGAAAGCTAAGAGTGAGACAAATTCAGTGAAACAATCGGCTTGTTCCTATCTGTCTTCGTTCAAAAGTTAGAGCGGTTACAAGATTTTAGGTCGGAGCTCGCTTACCTGAAAAAATCTTAAGTGTCAGAGTGACTTTGTATGGGTAAAAATTTGAAAATTTTCCAAAGTGTGGAATTTCGACCTGGGACCGTCACCAAAACATTTTTCATCAAATTCGCTGACGTCCCCCCCCCCCCTCGTTCGGACAAAATTTCTTGAAACAAACTTTGGTAAAGGTCCCAGGTCAAAATTCGGAAGTTTTAAATTTTTCAAAATTTTCACCACACTGGAGCTCTCACACTTAGGAATTTTTTCACTTGTGGCATGTTACATGGACATGTGCTGGCGGACCAACTTCCCGTGGTCATATGAGAATGGTTGAGGTGTCATATTGTAAAGAATGATGAGACAAATCGTTTGCAACAAACCGCATGTCGCTACGATGAATACTTTCGGAGATAGAGCCATTTTAAGTTTTCTTCCGAGCATATATAAACCCCCGACAACGTAAGTCTGATCACTTCATCGAAAGACGAGGTAAGCGACGGTCGTCGCTCTGAGCTCCCGATATCGGGTGCAAAGGACTCTATCTTTTGAAGTAGGCAAGCTATCTTGCTACTTCAAAGTTTGTATGATAGAGTTTGATAGTGTCTTTACTACTGATAAAATTTTTTAAAAGTAGTATGAGTAGTAAAATGCGGAATTTTTTAAAAATTCTTAATTTTCACTTTTTTCAAAGTTTTAACATATAGACTAAGGTTTTCAAGTATCCTGAGTTCAAATCTGCTATCAGATTTGAAATTTAACTAAGTCTAAGGCAGCTTTGAGGGGTTAGATCCCAGCTACTGATCACTACCTTTGACTCGGCGTTCCTGTTACCACTTCGGGGCAGTGACAATGATGTCTTCAGCTGTAAAGAGCGGGTATCGGGGAAGATCTCTCACTTCCCTAGTGATCGGTACAAGGCCTTCGGGCTGTCGACGGGATCGAGTGCCACTCACTACACTCTTTAGGAATATGACTGTACTACATGATTCCAAACTTATACAAATTTCATTATCTTACAGCTAACGATAAATCAGGCATGGCAAACGATAGAAACAGAAAGTATCATATCAAAATGTGTGTGTGCGGTCGTATAAATCGCAGTGCGGACGCCAAGGCTCACGTCAAGAAGGCGGGCACCGGCCACATGATTGTCTTGAATAGGGTTGCGTGCGTGAAGTGTAGAGTGCTGAAGGGTGATGAGGATGAGGTGCAGTTTTACAGAGTGCATGCTGACTGTAGTGGTGGTTTAGTGACTGATTTGAGGTTTACACAGTTGATTGTGGAAGAGAGGGAGCGAATGTTGGCGAATGTTGCGAATGTTGTTGAGAATGTTGTTGAGAATGTTGTTGAGAATGTTGTTGAGAATGATGAGGTGGCGAGAGCGGTTGCGTCGTTGGAGGCTGAGATTGAGCAGCGGAAGAGAGTGCTTGAGAGTGATGATGAGGATGATGTGGATTTAGATAGGGAGCGTGTGAGGAAGCGTGTGAGGAAGTTGAGCTCTTCGTCATCGGAGGTGTCCAACATCGTCATCACCGACCCCCGAAGAGCTCATCTTCCCCAAAAGTGAAGAGTGGTGGGATTCGTGTGCAGTCGGCGAGGTGGTTGAAGGATGAAGAGAAGAGACATGTTTCGCAGCAGATGGCGCATGAGTTGTTAGTGAATAAGTTTGAGAGTTTGAAGAAAGTGAAGGATGAAGTTGTGAAGGAGTTGGATGAGTTGAAAAAGAAGGATTTGAAGTCGAAGGAGGTGGCAGATGAGAATATCCGTATGAGGCGTTGTGTGACTGATTTGAAGAATAAGACGCGAGAGTTGGAAGAGAAGAATGATGCGTGTGAGAAGAGGGCGAGTGCTGCGGAGAGAAGAATGAGAGATGCAGAGGCGAAGTTTGAGGAGATGATGAAGGAGATGAGTGTGTTGAGAGCGAGGAATGTTGAGTTGGAGAGGACTGTGGCTCGGCGGGGTGATGAGAGGCAGGCGTGTGAGAAGTTGGAGCGCATGAGGGATGAGTGGGAACGTGTGAATGAGGATCGTTTGTTTGAGTTTCACATCCTATTCGGGACAATCATTTGGCCGGCGAAGTATTGGTGAATAAAAATCTGGACGAAAGTATAGTATGTTACAACGGTCATCCCACGAAAAAGTGTCTCCATGCCAGCCTGAGAATGCGCGGCCATCTCCATAAATTTTCGATTCGGAAACGCGCGAGACTACCTAAGGATGACTAACTTGGTAAGTGAAAAGCAAATAAGATAGTATATCCTATTCTAATACATATCATTTTCATTGCAGATCTTTGCCCGCCTTCACCACCCCATCACGTCACTCCCGAGAACGAACCATCGGCTCTCTTAAGGGCCACCTAGGGGCAAGACATGATAGAACCTCCACGCGGTTTGCCCTGGGCAGTCTTCGGACTGGCGAATACTATCATTAAGTTGAATCTGCTATCAGTCAACTTGAACGTTGCAAATGAAGTTCGGTGTAATACTTCCTTTCGACGGGCGTTCCTGTAAAGGGCGGCGGTGAAACCCGTAGCTATGTATACCGCAAGGGACATTCGGCAATGGTCAATCTTGTTAAACCTCTCTGCGTCATGTTTGCAAGTGATTGCCTCTGTCTCAACGTAGTATGCATTCGCGCCAGGGCGACATTTAGCCAACTGTCGAAGGTTGCCTAAAACTTTCCATTGCATACGTTATGAGAACCATGAGTTCTACCTGTCTCTATCAATGAGACGAATTGATGAATGGAATGAAATGGGAGGACACTCACGCGCCACACGCAACATAACACACTTCTCTCTTCCGTAGTCTAACAAGCTCTTTACACATGGATCGCAGTCGATTGCTATCCCTGTATCAGAAGTGTAAGCTATCTTAATTTATTTGACACTATTTTATCTACCATCATCGTCCATATGAAATGTTTTTAGATTTACAAGTTAGACTAAGCGTGCTACTATTTCCAAATGAAAAAGTATACATGGTTAAATCATCCACTTAAGCCCATCCATAGTCTAACAAGCTCTTTACACATGGATCGCAGTCGATTGCTATCCCTGTATCAGAAGTGTAAGCTATCTTAATTTATTTGACACTATTTTATCTACCATCATCGTCCATATGAAATGTTTTTAGATTTACAAGTTAGACTAAGCGTGCTACTATTTCCAAATGAAAAAGTATACATGGTTAAATTATTCACTAAAAACCCATTCAAGTAAGTCAGTATGAAAGCAAAGATAATACGAAATAAAAATTTATTATGGCATGTATTTCAAAAGGTCTTCATCGTCAATATCGTCCCAGAGTCTGACTTCACATAGATTACAAAAACAGTTGAGCTGCTTTAAACGTTCTTCTGCAGCGTCCCTCACTTTCTCAATGTACGCCCACTCCGCCACGGTTCGCGGTTGGGAGTTAGGGGTGTACCACTCCCATATTTGATGCAAGTGCGACTTGCTGGTCATCTCCATCACCCCTTCGGCATCATATTGTAAATATTTCCACCGTATGCCTGTTAGGTCGGGCAACTCCTCTTCATCGTCCTCCGATAATGATAACTTTCGTATATTGTCGAGATTGTATGTCTTCTCCACCTTCGCCTTTCTTGGTGCATTTGGTGTAACGAGCACCTTTGCTGATGTATATGGAGAGGAGAACTCCAATGCGGTATTTGGTGTTGTTGGAGGACTTGTCATGTTGTCTTTGAAATGCTGACTTTGAATAATGATAACTTTAACATTTTTCCTATTCTTAAGTATACACAAGCAGCCAATCAGAATGAACATCCAATGAATAAAGAGGATGAAAGTATATAAGCAAAGTGACATCCGTGTCATTTCACTCTGTCTTTGAGACGTATAAGTGAAGTGTTCTCTAGCGAATTCTGCTATTATTTGAGGTGTACAAGTGAATTCCAAATTTGAGACGTATTAATTGAGTGAAGTCTCTATCTTTTTGAAGCATCAACCTTAAACTTGATTTCATTGAAATGGTAAGTTAAAGATTTCCTCTCTCATCTCCCTCAAACGTGTGACTAATAGCATCTTCCTCAATTTCAGGTATCAACTTCATCACCAACGCCCTCCTTTCTCGAGGAAAGTTTAGAGTTGTTGAGTCAAGGTAGGTTGTAACAATACACTGAGACTTGAACAGAGATGATAGAATGATTTCTCTTTCAGGTGATGTGAGTTCCAGCTCAGGACTGTCGCGACATGGCAACGAGTGGGAATGTGCCGACTGCGGACATATGTTTACAAGGAAGCACAGTCTCCTTCGACACATCAAACAACGTGTGTGTCAACGCAAAGCGGCATCAATCTCCGGAGGTGAAGTTGATTCTGACGATGACACACACGTTGTTTGATGTGTCGAAGGAGACTGTGCTTCCTTGTAAACATATGTCCGCAGTCGGCACATTCCCACTCGTTGCCATGTCGCGACAGTCCTGAGCTGGAACTCACATCACCTGAAAGAGAAATCATTCTATCATCTCTGTTCAAGTCTCAGTGTATTGTTACAACCTACCTTGACTCAACAACTCTAAACTTTCCTCGAGAAAGGAGGGCGTTGGTGATGAAGTTGATACCTGAAATTGAGGAAGATGCTATTAGTCACACGTTTGAGGGAGATGAGAGAGGAAATCTTTAACTTACCATTTCAATGAAATCAAGTTTAAGGTTGATGCTTCAAAAAGATAGAGACTTCACTCAATTAATACGTCTCAAATTTGGAATTCACTTGTACACCTCAAATAATAGCAGAATTCGCTAGAGAACACTTCACTTATACGTCTCAAAGACAGAGTGAAATGACACGGATGTCACTTTGCTTATATACTTTCATCCTCTTTATTCATTGGATGTTCATTCTGATTGGCTGCTTGTGTATACTTAAGAATAGGAAAAATGTTAAAGTTATCATTATTCAAAGTCAGCATTTCAAAGACAACATGACAAGTCCTCCAACAACACCAAATACCGCATTGGAGTTCTCCTCTCCATATACATCAGCAAAGGTGCTCGTTACACCAAATGCACCAAGAAAGGCGAAGGTGGAGAAGACATACAATCTCGACAATATACGAAAGTTATCATTATCGGAGGACGATGAAGAGGAGTTGCCCGACCTAACAGGCATACGGTGGAAATATTTACAATATGATGCCGAAGGGGTGATGGAGATGACCAGCAAGTCGCACTTGCATCAAATATGGGAGTGGTACACCCCTAACTCCCAACCGCGAACCGTGGCGGAGTGGGCGTACATTGAGAAAGTGAGGGACGCTGCAGAAGAACGTTTAAAGCAGCTCAACTGTTTTTGTAATCTATGTGAAGTCAGACTCTGGGACGATATTGACGATGAAGACCTTTTGAAATACATGCCATAATAAATTTTTATTTCGTATTATCTTTGCTTTCATACTGACTTACTTGAATGGGGTTTTAGTGAATAATTTAACCATGTATACTTTTTCATTTGGAAATAGTAGCACGCTTAGTCTAACTTGTAAATCTAAAAACATTTCATATGGACGATGATGGTAGATAAAATAGTGTCAAATAAATTAAGATAGCTTAAACTTCTGATACAGGGATAGCAATCGACTGCGATCCATGTGTAAAGAGCTTGTTAGACTATGGATGGGCTTAAGTGGATGATTTAACCATGTATACTTTTTCATTTGGAAATAGTAGCACGCTTAGTCTAACTTGTAAATCTAAAAACATTTCATATGGACGATGATGGTAGATAAAATAGTGTCAAATAAATTAAGATAGCTTACACTTCTGATACAGGGATAGCAATCGACTGCGATCCATGTGTAAAGAGCTTGTTAGACTACGGAAGAGAGAAGTGTGTTATGTTGCGTGTGGCGCGTGAGTGTCCTCCCATTTCATTCCATTCATCAATTCGTCTCATTGATAGAGACAGGTAGAACTCATGGTTCTCATAACGTATGCAATGGAAAGTTTTAGGCAACCTTCGACAGTTGGCTAAATGTCGCCTGGCGCGAATGCATACTACGTTGAGACAGAGGCAATCACTTGCAAACATGACGCAGAGAGGTTTAACAAGATTGACCATTGCCGAATGTCCCTTGCGGTATACATAGCTACGGGTTTCACCGCCGCCCTTTACAGGAACGCCCGTCGAAAGGAAGTATTACACCGAACTTCATTTGCAACGTTCAAGTTGACTGATAGCAGATTCAACTTAATGATAGTATTCGCCAGTCCGAAGACTGCCCAGGGCAAACCGCGTGGAGGTTCTATCATGTCTTGCCCCTAGGTGGCCCTTAAGAGAGCCGATGGTTCGTTCTCGGGAGTGACGTGATGGGGTGGTGAAGGCGGGCAAAGATCTGCAATGAAAATGATATGTATTAGAATAGGATATACTATCTTATTTGCTTTTCACTTACCAAGTTAGTCATCCTTAGGTAGTCTCGCGCGTTTCCGAATCGAAAATTTATGGAGATGGCCGCGCATTCTCAGGCTGGCATGGAGACACTTTTTCGTGGGATGACCGTTGTAACATACTATACTTTCGTCCAGATTTTTATTCACCAATACTTCGCCGGCCAAATGATTGTCCCGAATAGGGATGTGAAACTCAAACAAACGATCCTCATTCACACGTTCCCACTCATCCCTCATGCGCTCCAACTTCTCACACGCCTGCCTCTCATCACCCCGCCGAGCCACAGTCCTCTCCAACTCAACATTCCTCGCTCTCAACACACTCATCTCCTTCATCATCTCCTCAAACTTCGCCTCTGCATCTCTCATTCTTCTCTCCGCAGCACTCGCCCTCTTCTCACACGCATCATTCTTCTCTTCCAACTCTCGCGTCTTATTCTTCAAATCAGTCACACAACGCCTCATACGGATATTCTCATCTGCCACCTCCTTCGACTTCAAATCCTTCTTTTTCAACTCATCCAACTCCTTCACAACTTCATCCTTCACTTTCTTCAAACTCTCAAACTTATTCACTAACAACTCATGCGCCATCTGCTGCGAAACATGTCTCTTCTCTTCATCCTTCAACCACCTCGCCGACTGCACACGAATCCCACCACTCTTCACTTTTGGGGAAGATGAGCTCTTCGGGGGGTCGGTGATGACGATGTTGGACACCTCCGATGACGAAGAGCTCAACTTCCTCACACGCTTCCTCACACGCTCCCTATCTAAATCCACATCATCCTCATCATCACTCTCAAGCACTCTCTTCCGCTGCTCAATCTCAGCCTCCAACGACGCAACCGCTCTCGCCACCTCATCATTCTCAACAACATTCTCAACAACATTCTCAACAACATTCTCAACAACATTCGCAACATTCGCCAACATTCGCTCCCTCTCTTCCACAATCAACTGTGTAAACCTCAAATCAGTCACTAAACCACCACTACAGTCAGCATGCACTCTGTAAAACTGCACCTCATCCTCATCACCCTTCAGCACTCTACACTTCACGCACGCAACCCTATTCAAGACAATCATGTGGCCGGTGCCCGCCTTCTTGACGTGAGCCTTGGCGTCCGCACTGCGATTTATACGACCGCACACACACATTTTGATATGATACTTTCTGTTTCTATCGTTTGCCATGCCTGATTTATCGTTAGCTGTAAGATAATGAAATTTGTATAAGTTTGGAATCATGTAGTACAGTCATATTCCTAAAGAGTGTAGTGAGTGGCACTCGATCCCGTCGACAGCCCGAAGGCCTTGTACCGATCACTAGGGAAGTGAGAGATCTTCCCCGATACCCGCTCTTTACAGCTGAAGACATCATTGTCACTGCCCGAAGTGGTAACAGGAACGCCGAGTCAAAGGTAGTGATCAGTAGCTGGGATCTAACCCCTCAAAGCTGCCTTAGACTTAGTTAAATTTCAAATCTGATAGCAGATTTGAACTCAGGATACTTGAAAACCTTAGTCTATATGTTAAAACTTTGAAAAAAGTGAAAATTAAGAATTTTTAAAAAATTCCGCATTTTACTACTCATACTACTTTTAAAAAATTTTATCAGTAGTAAAGACACTATCAAACTCTATCATACAAACTTTGAAGTAGCAAGATAGCTTGCCTACTTCAAAAGATAGAGTCCTTTGCACCGATATCGGGAGCTCAGAGCGACGACCGTCGCTTACCTCGTCTTTCGATGAAGTGATCAGACTTACGTTGTCGGGGGTTTATATATGCTCGGAAGAAAACTTAAAATGGCTCTATCTCCGAAAGTATTCATCGTAGCGACATGCGGTTTGTTGCAAACGATTTGTCTCATCATTCTTTACAATATGACACCTCAACCATTCTCATATGACCACGGGAAGTTGGTCCGCCAGCACATGTCCATGTAACATGCCACAAGTGAAAAAATTCCTAAGTGTGAGAGCTCCAGTGTGGTGAAAATTTTGAAAAATTTAAAACTTCCGAATTTTGACCTGGGACCTTTACCAAAGTTTGTTTCAAGAAATTTTGTCCGAACGAGGGGGGGGGGGGACGTCAGCGAAATTTGATGAAAAATGTTTTGGTGACGGTCCCAGGTCGAAATTCCACATTTTGGAAAATTTTCAAATTTTTACCCATACAAAGTCACTCTGACACTTAGGATTTTTTCAGGTAAGCGAGCTCCGACCTAAAATCTTGTAACCGCTCTAACTTTTGAACGAAGACAGATAGGAACAAGCCGATTGTTTCACTGAATTTGTCTCACTCTTAGCTTTCAAACGAGCTATCGCACGACAAAATCCGTCCACTAGAAGCCAAGATAGAAGCAAGCTGTCCAGAGGGGGGGGGGGGAGGTCAGTGAAATTTGATGAAAAATGTTTTGGTGACGGTCCCAGGTCGAAATTCCACACTTTGGAAAATTTTCAAATTTTTACCCATACAAAGTCACTCTGACACTTAGGATTTTTTCAGGTAAGCGAGCTCCGACCTAAAATCTTGTAACCGCTCTAACTTTTGAACGAAGACAGATAGGAACAAGCCGATTGTTTCACTGAATTTGTCTCACTCTTAGCTTTCAAACGAGCTATCGCACGACAAAATCCGTCCACTAGAAGCCAAGATAGAAGCAAGCTGTCCAGAGGGGGGGGGGGGGGGAGGTCAGTGAAATTTGATGAAAAATGTTTTGGTGACGGTCCCAGGTCGAAATTCCACACTTTGGAAAATTTTCAAATTTTTACCCATACAAAGTCACTCTGACACTTACGATTTTTTCAGGTAAGCGAGCTCCGACCTAAAATCTTGTAACCGCTCTAACTTTTGAACGAAGACAGATAGGAACAAGCCGATTGTTTCACTGAATTTGTCTCACTCTTAGCTTTCAAACGAGCTATCGCACGACAAAATCCGTCCACTAGAAGCCAAGATAGAAGCAAGCTGTCCAGAGGGGGGGGGGGGGGAGGTCAGCCGAAAATTTTTTCTCTCCGATTTCGCTGGAAACATCCTTCCTAACCCAAAATTTCACGTAGATTCCGAATCTGGACTCCGTTTTCTCATCCGATGCTTCGTTTGGGCGCTACACACCAAAACGTCCCAAATTCTAACTCTGTCGTCTTTCGAAAAATGTTGAAAATTTTTTCTCACCGATTGCCTTGAAACTCACCCTACCGATGCAGAATTTCACGCTGAATCCGAATCTGACCTCCGTTTTCTCATCCGACCACTCCTTCCACTCGAAACAACCCATTTTACAACCCAACATTCAGCAGATTGCACCAAAAACATCACACACTATAGCCTCAAGACTAATCCTGGCGGTCGCCCACGTCAACCTAGACGGTCGCCCACGTCAACCAGGCGGACGGACCAACGCACCCGAGTCTCACACTCTGTTGTTGCAGAGGGGGGGGGGGGACGTCAGCGACCTCTCGCGATGGCGGCCAACCTGGCCGGCACATCACGACACTGTCGTTCCAGAGGGGGGGGGGACGTCAGCCACGACGGCGGCCATCTTGCGCGGTCCAGAAGTGGAGTTTTACTTACTACTCACTATCCTCCGACCTTGTTCCAATACCCTCTGAAACTAACTCCAGACCTGTCACTCGACCGCTCAGGGTCTGCCCGAAATGCAATTTTGTGGTTAAGTCCATTTGAATTTTGCGTAAATTACAATTTTTATGAGTTATTAGGCTTATAATTAAGCACAAAAATGCTTTTTCGTTATTGTAGATCATTGAGGATTTATTTCTGTGCGGTATTGAGAAAATTATTTAGATGATATAATAAGATAACTGTTAATAAAAGAATCCAAAATATTTTGATAATCGTGATTTATTTAGCTCGATAGGTGAATATGATTTTGAAAGTTTGCTACCTTTTACAGACGAGGCGCGTCAGTCAACATATAAAACGGGCTCATCCCAACTATGTTCGTATAGTTGAGGACGATGCAATTGAAGTGAGTATTTCGTTTGATTAAATTAAAGATTATTAAATGTTACTCAATGTACAAGATTTTTGAATGATGCTTTTTACATATTGCTCAATCTGTAAATACGTATCTTAAGTTTTATTTTCAGCAAAATGAAAGATAAGTTGCTTCACATTAATTCGAAAGAAAGTGTCATGAAAGACACTGCACAATATTAATATACAAAAAACGTAATTATGCGATGCCTTACGACAGGTTCACTTTCAGGCATTAGACCAGAATGAAACAGAAACCATTACATTTATTTCATGTAAACTGTGAATTGAAAAATTTATGATATGTTTAAACAATATGTAATATCTCAGTCTTGTATACGTAGGTGATCTCAGTTTGTATTTTTGTTAATTTATGTCTTTCTAATATTTATTTTAACATTTCATATTTTTTTCAATTCGAAAGTTCACATCAAATCACATCAAATACCAGCTTCATAACGTTGTAATGCTTGAAAGAGAACCGGTCGAAAGGCCTCTTATAACTGTGATATTTTTTGCATATAAAGAAAATGTTTTCATAATCTCAGTATATTCCACGAAAGTTGTATGAATTTGTTTTAGAGCGAAGATCCGTTGATTGACTCCATGTGGACCGAGCTCGTTGGAGTATATGGTCACCAACTTCTGCCTCTTGATCGCCGCGAAGAGCGACAGTTGGCTAGATTCTTCAGTAAATCTGAAGAAGTATGGAGGAAGCGCCTTGTCCGTGCTGTCGCCCTCCACACATCGCGACATCGCGGCAAAGAAGTAACCAAGAAAGCGGCCGAACATACGCGGGATTTTATCCTGCGGCACCACATGAGGGTAATCCGATTTTAGAATTCGAGTGGATATTTAGAGGAATGGTATTCAGGGTTGTTAATCCGTCGTTTTCAGAGATAAGAGAAAAGTATTGAGTATGCAACTTAAGATTTCAAAATTTCCTGATTACTTTCAATATCAAGCATTTGCGTATTGTAAATATTTTTCTATGTAATTTAGTTTTTGCACGAGATGAAAAGTTCAATAGTTCGATTAAAAGTTTGTCACTTTGTCGATAGCAGATTTGAACATTTTTCAAAGTGATTCACAATATGTTTGTCTTGAATATCGAAACACATACTATCCATTAAAAATTAAATTGAAAAATGTAGTAATGTAGTGCAAACAATAATGAGGACCTAAATACTTTTATATCGGACATGATCCGAAATAATTTAATGTTTGCGATTTACCTCAAATTTAATAAGTATAGTGAATAAAATGCTTTCATTTGTTCTATTAAATTTTCCAATTTTGAATGTATCATCCGATGAACACATGAAAACGAAGACAACTTAATTTACGTTTATGAGATAACTAGCTTATATATACATCAACGTTTTCTATAGCACTGCTGACAATTTGGGAGACCAACCCATTGCAATCTTACATTTATTGCAACTTTTCAGACAAGGCGTATTATTGGTCGCTTCGCTACTGTGGCGGATATGTGCGATGGGCGGTTAATGGAAGCTTATGAGCTAGAGGACTGCTCATACGCGCATTCCACTCGCGCCACGACATGCGCAGAATTTATTTCATTTTGTCGCGCTGTCCAGTGGATGCTTGATAACTTCAAGCAAGATGATGCTTACGGAGAGTTGGTGCAAGATGTCGTTCCAGATGAGCTCACTCGGAGCATCGATTTGGTGATGGGCCTGCGTGCGGGACTCCAAACTAAAGCCCGTCACATTAAAGTGAGAAACTGTTCCACTAGTAAATAAACTATAGTTCATTAAATTTACTGATTAAACGTTGTCAATCCGTACATTTTCTTGCATACTTGTGTAAACAGGCTAACTTACGAGTATAAGCAGCTCTTTCCATCAAAGACTATGCATTATTCAACATTATCTTTCATTGTCTTTGCTTTCCGTTCAGAACTCCAATGACGTAAAGAAATCTTTAGGACGCCTGACGTTGTTCGACCTCCGGCAGCTATTCGCAGAATGTTCGTTCAATGTTACGAAAGCAACAGATTTTAAAGTGTGAGTACAATGTCAATTCTACTATTTTATTTTCTATATACTTTTAACCATAGGTCTTGCTTTTATCGTTTACATCTTGTTGAAAGATTGAAGATTATACATTTAGTAAGTATTTTCCTGGCGCTACTGTTGATCGTGTACCCGATAGCAGAAAAAATGAAAATATAACTCGTATTTCCAGGTGCCGAGATAATGATGTCGACGAAATACGGTAATGACGTTCCAGATGAGATTCGTGGGATCATCCTTCATTCATTTTTTATAATTTTCTTTATATTCTCAAACGCCAATGCACACAGACTGATTTAAGGAAGGCTTGCACAACAACCGGTCGCGAAAACGGGATTCCGAGGGAGTTGCTAGCCAGAGCATTGTTTCATTCGGTGAATGTTTCCAATAGACACTACGTCTCTGTCAAAAATAACTCGCTCGAAAGTAAGTTCCACGAAGCATTATGAAACTTATTATATACATGAAATAAATTAATAATATTCGAAAATTCTCTCTGTGTGTGTGTGTTCTGTTTATCTATCTTTCGTATATTTTCATTAATTTTCAGTATTGCTACGTTTCATGAGCATGAGCTTCTTGGCCACCTGAAATCATCTTCATATATTTTAAAAGACCTACATTTACTTAAAAGACATTTTGATAGCGTGATGAATACCGGTACTCTGAAGCAGTGGAAATGACAATAGAAAAATATAACTCACTATTGTCAACCGGCACGCTCGTAATACCCCTTAATCAACATTGATAGATTTTTTAATGATATTACCGCATGTCATGTTTTTACTTTTTGCAACTCAATGAATAAAAATCCTGTATTTGTTTTTTAAATAATTTTTTTATAATTTTTTTTTAATCTCTCTCTCTCTCTCCCTTGATACTTCATTATATCAAAGTTAATCTTATCAAGCTTCTTTTTCCTTCCAGAATACTCGAAGCTGTTAGAGTTCGACGAATCTGAGGTAAACAACTGGCCGACTATAGTGGAAGAAACAGATGAAGAAAACGACGGGGAAGTGGAAGAAGAGAACGAGAACGAAGAGATCAAAGAGGTTGAGGACGAGAACGGGGAGGAAAAGGAAGAAGAGAACGAGAACGAAGAGATCAAAGAGGTTGAGGAGGATGAGAACGGGGAGGAAAGGGAAGAAGAGACTGAGGAAGAGGAAGTAGAGGGAGAGAACATTCTTTCTTTACGAAAGCGACTGATTTTGGCTGGATACGAAGGCCTCCCTTCACCGAAAAGGTCGCGAAGGCAGGCAAAGTCTGATGCTTTCGCCAGAATGAACTTCTTAGAATAAATTGTGTATACTCGTATTATCTTCCATTTTCAACCAATCGACGAAATCTGTAATTTTTACAACTGCGCATGCATTGTTGCTATCTTTTGTTTATCTACATTGTTTAAGTACATACAGTGTAAGTTATTACATACTTTCATCTTGTTTTCTTTTTTGTCTTAGTATACTTATTGCATGGGAATTCATTATATTTCTGGAAGGTACGGTACACAACTTGAGCAAGGTGACCCTCACGCATGACCAAAATGAGATTTTTAAGACAGGACTCAAGCACCCTAGCAGTCCTAACGGCAATGGAAGCGAACATCTGACTTGCGAGTTAGAAAAAGTGGTGGAGCGCCTGAAAAATAAAATCTCTAAGAGAGATTGCAATGAGGTGAAACTTGCGTTACAAAATTACAATAAGCGTATGTTTAACGTTACCAAGACGCCACAAGCCAAACATAACCAAGATGCAGTGAAGTCCCTTAAACTAAATAAAGACATCAAAGTTGTCCCATTGGACAAAGGTAATGGTATAGCTATTCTAGATGCTGATGAATATGTAAACAAGCTCAATGCTATCATTGAAGATACTACCAAATTTACTGCTATCCCACACAACCAAAATGAATTGATGCTCGATCACCCTGTTATAAAACAACAGAATAAACTAAAATACTTTTTGAACAAATATGTGTAACGTACGTGGACTCCCAAGTGTTCACTAAAATTACTCCTAGTGGGTCCTGTAGTGGCAAAACTTTACGGTTCTGCCAAGGTACATAAAAATAATGTACCTCTTAGACCTATTGTCGCCAGTTATGGCACGGCCGAATATAACCTTGCAAGTACCTAAACCAGTACATTACTCCTATAATTCCTACGGAGTACTCAGTACAAAATAACGCTGATCTGCTAGACAAACTCGCTAGCTACAAATTCTCATCGGATTCGAAACTCATCAGCTTTGATGTTGTTAGTCTTTTCACTAACGTCCCTCTCAAAGAAGTCATTGATCTAGCGTGTGATAAGGTGTATAGCGTCCAATAACACAAAACCACCATATAGTAAAGACACCTTCAAAAAATTACTTCAATTCGCCACTGGTGGCATTTTCTCGTTCAACAACATTCTCTATCGTCAAAGTGATGGTTTGAGCATGGGTAGCCCCCTAGCCCCAACCCTCAGTAACTTATTTATGGGACATTTAGAACAGACTTTCCTACAAAATGATAAAACTAAACCTAAAATTCTATGTCAGATATGTAGATGACATCTTGGCTATCTTTGAAGATGATGACCACTTATCCTTCTTCAACTATATTAACAAGTGGCATAGTAATATGAAATTCACCACAGAGGTAGGAGGTAAAGTGCTACCTTTTCTAGATATTGACCTGGATGTTTCATCCAACACGCTAACTACTAAGGTGTACAGAAAACCACGTACACCGGTCTAACCTTGAATTTCAGAGCCATATGCCCCATGCAATGGAAAATTTCTGTTTTAAGCACTCTGATCAACAGAGCCTACATCGTCTGCTCGTCATGGCAAACTTTCCATGATGAAATAGGGAAATTGACCAAAATTTTTCAAAACAACGGATATCCGTTGTACTTTATACAAAAAGTGGTCAAACAGTATCTGGACAAAAGATTCTGTGCTCCAAAAGAAAAAGATGAATCCAAATACCTCCATACTGTCAAAATTCCATTTTTTGGCATTCAATCGGTTTATTTTAAAAAGAAACTACAATCACTATTCCATAGAATAGATAGAGAATTTCCTATCCGTTGGGTTTTCACATGCAATAAACTAAAAAGTGGTTTCTCCAACAAAGATCATACTCCCAAAGTTCTTAGGTCTAATGTCATTTACCAATTCGCTTGTGAGGTGGACCTCGCACTACCTACATAGGTAGAACTACAAGACACTTAAACTTAAGAATAAAAGAACATCGAGAAAAAATGTCCGCCATTTCTGACCATAGGTTGAATTGCAGTTGCAGCTGTAAAGTTGACAATTTCAAAATTCTATCTCAAGCTCCCAACACTTATGACCTAAATATTTTGGAAGCCATGTACATAAAAAAACTCAACCCCACTTTGAATAAGCAAGTTAACCATGATGGTGCTTTTTTCAAATGTAAATTAATTTGAGTCTAGTTATTATGTGTACCTTATTTAATTATCATGTACTTCAGCTTTTGAAATGATTTGTTGCATGTAACTTGATTTAGATCGTTCCTATCATTATATTTCTGTTCTTCATATTCATGTGTTGCTTTTTTAACTGAATAAAGGGTCTATACGAAGGTATGTAGTTTTGAAGATGTGAATTAAGCAGATGGTGAAATCCAGCAAAAGTGGTCGATTTTTTTGTTCACTGAAACAAATATTCAAAAAGCTATTTTTTTGCTTCCTATAGTCAGATAGGGTTCTCCTAAATCGCATCATGAGTATCAAACCACAAGCTTATAAAAATTAAGAGATCTGTGGCCATTTATCTGATAGTGATGCGTCGGCGTCGATGTGTTTAAAGTTAGTTAATGTCTGTCTTCGTCAGTCAGTTAAAATACATAGGCCTACTATAAAAGTATATTGCATTTTCATTTTGTATAAGTAGCCACTGATTAGCCTATCCTCCTTGGACTCGCTGTGCGATAAGTCAGTGGGCCTACAGGGAATAGTCAATATATTGTCGAATCTACAGCAAAATCAGTGAGTTAATCGACTTATCTAATGATGACACCTTAGAAATATAACAAACATATAAGACCACAGCAACCATAGAACTAGGCATTTGGAGGTGCTCTGACAACCATAGAACTTCTTTCACAACAGTAGCCTACATATCACAGCACAATCATATTCCGCAAAAGCTAATTCTAGATACGAAAATTGAAGGGACTGGGGCCTACAGCAATCGTCGGACCAGGCATTTGGAGGTGCTCTGACTGTCATATATCTTCATTCATATCAGTACATATCAATGCACAATCATATTCCGCAAAAGCTAACTCTAAATACGAAAATTGAAGGGACTGGGGGCCTACAGCAATCGTCGGACCAGGCATTTGGAGGTGCTCTGACTGTCATATATTTCCGCAAAAGCTAACTCTAAATAAGGCATTTGGAGGTGCTTATATCTTCATTCATATCAGTACATATCAATGCACAATCATATTCCGCAAATAAATACGAAAATTGAAGGGACTGGGGCCTACAACAATCGTCGGACCAGGCATTTGGATGTGCTCTGACTGTCATATATCTTCATTCATATCAGTACATATCAATGCACAATCATATTCCGCAAAAGCTAACTCTAAATACGAAAATTGAAGGGACTGGGGCCTACAGCAATCGTCGGACCAGGCATTTGGAGGTGCTCTGACTGTCATATATCTTCATTCATATCAGTACTCAATGCCAATCATATTCCGCAAAAGCTAACTCTAAATACGAAAATTGAAGGGACTGGGGTACAACAATCGTCGGACCAGGCATTTGGAGGTGCTCTGACTGTCATATATCTTCATTCATATCAGTACATATCAATGCACAATCATATTCCGCAAAAGCTAACTCTAAATACGAAAATTGAAGGGACTGGGGCCTACAGCAATCGTCGGACCAGGCATTTGGAGGTGCTCTGACTGTCATATATCTTCATTCATATCAGTACATATCAATGCACAATCATATTCCGCAAAAGCTAACTCTAAATACGAAAATTGAAGGGACTGGGGCCTACAGCAATCGTCGGACCAGGCATTTGGAGGTGCTCTGACTGTCATATATCTTCATTCATATCAGTACATATCAATGCACAATCATATTCCGCAAAAGCTAACTCTAAATACGAAAATTGAAGGGACTGGGGCCTACAACAATCGTCGGACCAGGCATTTGGATGTGCTCTGACTGTCATATATCTTCATTCATATCAGTACATATCAATGCACAATCATATTCCGCAAAAGCTAACTCTAAATACGAAAATTGAAGGGACTGGGGCCTACAGCAATCGTCGGACCAGGCATTTGGAGGTGCTCTGACTGTCATATATCTTCATTCATATCAGTACATATCAATGCACAATCATATTCCGCAAAAGCTCATACGTGCGGCAGGAGAGTCAGTGGGGCAAGGGTGCACATGGGGGGCAGGAGCGTATAGTAGTGGGGTAGGGGCGTACATTACATATTCGTCCGTGGGGCAGAGTGTACAAGTGGGGCAGGAGCGTACAATTCTTATATATATATATATATATATATATATATATATATATATATATATATATATATATATATATATATATATATGTGTGTGTGTGTGTGTGTCCTGTATCACTACATTGTATGTGGAATTGATAAAGAGATATACTCGAAACCGGTCTTCCACAAACAGGAAAATTTTTGTTTTCTCACAAGGATGTATCTTAGCTGGTGCGGCGTGAGAGCCTGGGAATACTCTTCTGAGTGTTTTCAATATGCATTTATATATATATATAATGCAAAAGTCTTCCCATTCCAAAAAGCTGAGACAATACGATAAAACAGAGAATAATGAATGTGTCCATCGCATAAACTGAAACCACCATAACTTGCAAAAATGCTTGCATCAGATCTCTTAGCACAGCTGACTCATATTATTCGAGGATTGTAAAACTAACATAACCGTCATCTGTTTTGTAAAATGACATGGGCTGTTGCTGTCGTGACGCGAATTGTATAACAGAATTTCTTAAAATTTTCAGTCAAATCGAAGGTAACATGAACAAAACTTTAATCAAAGCACAAACATTTTCTAACAGCTCTGCACTTAACTTGAAACATGAAATTATCAAAATAATTCATGCTCTGAGAATCGCAGAATCGTTGACGGAGCAGGAAGTACACTATATACAGAGCAACAGACTGCCCCTAGAGATGTATGCATTTACTTCGTCATCTAAGATGTCGCATACTTGGGAGGATCAGCCACCGATAATCAATCCATTTATCCTTCTGAGAATAAACAGCAAGCTTGCTAATGGGAAACTTGCTTGAAAAATATAGACACTAATAAAGAATGAGGGCTCGCCTCGGTATTCCCCATTAACTTTCTGAGCAAATGATTCATTTTGTATAACTGATAGCCTTCGGACGTTTAAAAAAACTACTGTTTCATCGATCAATTACGAGTAAAAGAACATAAAAAATCATGAGAAAAGACATTGTTTACGATCAAATATTTTTGTATTATTACGCGGATTTTCAATCGCACCAACAGACCATCATGATGACACATCTGATGATATATCAAGCTCAAACTCGCAATGTCATGCAATCTAATCGAGATTTTTAAGTGAGATTGCCACGGCAAATGTTAATCATTCTTTCATTCAGAAATGAATCATAGCATAATTGCAAGATCTGTAGATAGAAAAGACAATTATAGTATCAAGACATACTGGTGACGATTGTGTCCAAAAATGTTGTCGTTATGATGAGATACAACGCGTCAATAATATCAAAATTCAAGATATAAGTGATTGGTCCCGGCTGTGCATTATCTCAACTGACGGGTTTTATTATTTGGATAAGATAAACATCAAAAGCGCTTTTTCTAATAGCGCACCGGCACTACATTTTGAATCCAGTCGTGTTCAAATACTCTAAGAACCTGTAAATGACAAACCTCCGGAATGTCTTGCATCAATTCAGTTCAATTCTAAACATTGGAATCAGCGCCAAATTTATCGGCCAAAAGTATATCAATTACGAGAGCGATGATAGTAACCAACTGACATCATAGGTCAAATGAGCATTTATTCTCTTGTAAAAATGACAAAAAATAAACTCGTTGTAATCATCTTCAAGCAATTAAACGGCGATGATTACTTATCAGTTGCGTTACAACTGCATTGACGTGATCATTCGTGCAAATATCACAATCAAACTGGAAACTGAAATGAATGTTTCTGATACATTCATGCCGTGTAACACGCGCACATCATCAAATCAATTTTCTAAGTCGCGACAACCCAAAATGATTATATTTTTATACAGACAGTATTGACTTCATAATGAAGGCTTGGGGTATTATAAAACACAATCCAACGAACCATATGGGCACTAACTCGATAAGTAAGACTACACGTTCCCATCCCGATGGCACTCTGATAGCCAATAATTGTTCCTTTGATGCCGTTTCTGTTAAGCCATGGACAGTACGAACGGCAAACCGTCAACCTTGAAACAGTGAAGATGTGTTTCATGGCGCTACCTAAACTTAAGTTAGTCATTCGATATTAATAGCATGTCGGAAATCGCCGTCATAAAAAATACGAAAGCCGGACAGTGGAACTGCATGCGTCTTAACATGAATCTTCGTGGGCTGATATCGGTTCGTTTTCAAATAGCACAAAAATAGGAAAAAATTGAATTATGTCCTATTGTCTCATTTCTCAAACTAATTTTCGACGAGTTAATGCTTACTTTGGTTCATTATTTAGTATATCACTTCATTGTCATCTTATTGTCGGACTTATTTAGAAATGAGAAAATTAAATGCAGTTAAAGACAAATGAATTATGTGAAACCGAACTTCAGAAAATTTCATAGATCATGAAGGAGGATAGGATAATTTGTTAATTAATGAAAAGCGATCTGGGTTGGTTTTCTTCGCAAATTAACCCTCAGAGACCTGAGCTTTTTCACACCCTCTGAGACCTGAGGGGGGACCAGTGGACCACCTTGGCATATCTACCATACTTCTACTGATTCAATTCAAATGAAATAACACATGCAGATTCACTGTCAAAAATGATGATTTTACATGGGTATGAGCGGTTGATATATCCTCAGCGCAAAAAATGAAATAGAAAAATGTGGCTCCGGGGTCCACTGGACTCCCCTCAGGTCTCTGAGGGCTAATGAAGAATTAGAAATTGATCTCGGCGATTTTCCTTGGTAGCACTATTTCTCCGATTATACATCTGATCGAGCCAATGCGACTTCAACTGATGATTCAAAACAGTAGTACTTACTAACTGACTCCTCATCTAGCGTTTTTCACTGAATTGCGATGGATAGACGCTGTTGAATGCTGATCCATTACATATTCGAGTTGTCACTGATTCAACGAAGGAACGTGAGTAATCGCGTGCGTAGTGTGGTTGGCTGGTACATAAACAATGTTGCATGTTGACTATATTGAATGAGCATTGAATTTTGTACCTGAACCATCCATCGGCAATCAGACGGAACAACTTGTTTAAAATATTTAATGAAGTAATTATCATATATTCGTACACAAGCATATTCATATAACACACGTGTTGTTAACACAAATGCCTGACTACCATTATCATAAAATTCTCTGGGTTCGAATGTCATACACGCTCTCAAATCAACTCTCATCTCATGAGACATGAAAAACGTATGAAATTTGAACTTCACATAAAGGTAAATTTAAGTTAATAAACATCAACAAATGCAAGAGCATAATTTGTTATGGAAAGCTAGGGAAAACGTCTTGGTTAGCATCTCCTTATCATCGAAGATCGGAGTCGGGTGCACTGTCTGAATCTCAAGAGGGGTTTGGCCCATTGTTTTCAGAAAACAGGGCTCTTCATAAGGAAATGGTAGCTATTTTACGTCTATTGCCGCATTGCAACTATCTACGAAGCCGGGTCGAGGCTACCACCGTTGGGTGACAGAGACGCAGGCGAAACAGCACACCGGATCAACGCGGGAGAAACAAGAAAATTAACAATTGTCAAGCCTGTAGATTCCAAAAATCTCACTAAGTGAATTGTGTCCGCACTGGCGACACTATAGGCAGAAGATCAAGTGTTCGAGATTGATTTCCAATGGGGGCAGTAGCGCGTGAGGTTGTCCTTTCCCCTAACATTGCAATAATAAGGTAAATATCGTCCAAGTCATAGAGTTCTAAGCTAATCTCTATCCTGAACTGCCATTTAAAGTCCTCTAACAATAACACATTCCATTTCAAAGCTTTCACCACAAATGAAGGTCAACTATGTTTTCTTGTAATAGCTGGAAAGCCAAAATGTTTCAAATCATTTCACACTTTTCATCTAATTGTAGCTAATTAACTTTTCAGAATGCTTACTGGAGCTTACATGGTGAACTAAAAGCCAATTAGCGGTAATTAGAATATTTGATGAATAATGCTGACTTCGCATCCCAAAATAAATCCGGTATGATTACAAATATATATCATATGTAGCTTGCATGTACTATGGAGATGATGTGTTAATGTCGGGGAAAATGATTCCTGACATCGCATGAAATGATTTCTAAGACTTGATCCTACTTTCGCAGTGAATATGCGGCTCACTGTTAAATGATTCCACTAACATTACCCAATACTCTAGTTGTTTGAATATCATATGCTGAGGATGTGAATGGAAAGTGCTATGGCAAGCGCGACCTACTTATTGAGCCTGTTGAGTGAGCTTCAAACTTATCGGGATTGAATCCTAAACCGCAGCCTTGGCTTCAATCAATTCGATTTGTACCAGTAAGTCATGTCTGCTTACCGCAACATAAGAAGGATGAAGCTATGTGGTACCTTTCAGAATCAGAATGAGGATTTGATCTCAATAGCCTAAGTTATAGGTCAGACAAATAATTAAAATACTTCACTTGCTTCCAGACGCACATTAAATCATGAAGCAGTTGAATGACAAAACTTTTTAGAATAATGTCAAGTTATGGTGTACTTTTCATAATCCATCACTGATTTCATAAGAAGTGCAAATCTTCAGATTTTCTTTGTTTTATTGACTAATGTCATGTGATAAGAGTTGTCCGTCTGTTTACTGATAGCTGGAGTCCACATTTCAGTCACAACTCTCTGACTTTGAACAGAAGTGTCGAAACAGACTGCTTACACCTAGCGATATTACTATGTTCCTTGGGTCTCTGAGGAATTTTTCTTATCAAGACGAATGACAGGCAATTTTTCTGAGCACACTTTTCATCGCTGGGAATCATCCTAGAAATTTACTTGAGGAGTGTAGTGATTGTCCCTTTTCAAGTGACTGCTCATAATAACGATGACTTTAAGGTTTGCACTTTTTCTTCAAGTGGAAGTTGGTGTAGAAAGCGTAAATGTCTTATTAACCTTCAGTCCGCGTTCAATCCCGAAAATAGTCCATCTGTTACTGCTATTTGAAGGTGAGCAGCAGGTTGTGTTGAAGAGATTTTCGCCACTACTTTTCAGCTAAATTTGATTTCTCTCGGGAAATAAGTGTACAATGTGCGATATTTATTTCAAGTTGTAAAGGCGTGACCGATGCAATCTGCTGTTTAATTTAAATCTCTTGGGTTTGATAATATTGTCTTTTTCCTTATCTTTGATAGTAACTGTGACATATCTTTACCTATGAAATTGCTCATTTACATTCATTATAATACTGAATGTTGATGTTCACTGAACGTTAACATGAAGAATACACCGTAGATACACAATTGGAAGCTATTACAGATACAGTGAACTCTCGTTATAAGAATCACTCGTTATATAAGAATCAAATCCATTTTCCCGAAACATTTCTATGCAACGTTATAAGTTTTCCGCTCGTTATAAGAATAAATATTATGTCACTTTCATTATAAGAATCAATGTCCAAGTAGTCAATAGTGTGAAATACAATGTATTTTGCACTCGTTATAAGAATAAATGAGGACTCACTCTCGCTATAGGAATCAGTGAATGACACTTCAACTTTCATTGGCTGAAATACTCACCAATGGCGAAATCCTATTTTTTATCGATTAGATTTGCCAATAAAAGCGCGTCAGATAAAAGCGCCATGATATCGCGATTAACCTTGAGAAGATGAAATCCACTGAAATCCTCACCAATTGCGTTATCCTACTAGACCCATTGATTAGAATTAACAATGTGCGTCATCAGAACACATCATGAGAAAATTCGAATGAGCTCGGTAGTCTACTAATGCGCGCGATGGCTACCCGAAGGGGACGTACTGTGAAAGACAAAAGAGCACTGTGCGGCTTACGATCGACTTCCACAAACAGGACAGCGGTTGGCCGTATCTCATCTACAACTTCAAGGTTTCGACATTAATCAACCGTGCCTGTCAAAGATACTCAAAAGAACGAAACACCTTGGATGTATCGAAAGGAAGCGAATGTCGTGCTATGAGAAAGCGCAAAGCTAAGTGTGAAGAAGTCGAAATAGCTTCGGACAAATGGATTTATGAAGTTCGTATCACCGGAACATCTATCTCGGGACCTATAATCAAGGCAAAAGCTCGTGAATTTGCGGATTGGTTTGGAATCGAGAATTTCTATTGTTCGGATGGATGGTTCACGAATTTCAAGAGTTGATACAACCTTAAATATTCGAAACTTCACGGTGAAGCCGCTTCAGCTGACAGTGCTAGTAGAGACGAATGGTTGCTCAATCGCTGGCCTACATTACGCGAAGGTTACGAGAATTATCAAATATGGAACGCTGACGAGACGGGTTTGCTCTTTCGCGCATTACCTGAGCGTACATTCGTTCATCCAAGCGAAACCATGACATCTGGTGGAAAGAAGTCAAAGGAGCATCTGACAGTTTTGTTCTGTGTTAGTCTTACAGGACAGAAAAGACAACCTTTCGTTATAGGCAAGAGCAAGAAACCTCGGTGCTTCAGCGGAGTCCAAGAACTTCCCGTTCGATATCGTGCCAATTCTTCTGCGTGGATGACTGCTGCACTGTTCACAGTGGTTAGAGGAGTGGAATGAAGAACTTCGTAGAAAGCGAGAGAAAGCTCTAATTTTTGTGGACAACTGCATGGCTCACTCCGTTCGTGTAAATCTGGAACACTTAAGGCTTGAGTTCTTACCGGAAAATACAACTTCTATCCTGCAACCACTAGACCAAGGTGTGATACGCGCGTTCAAAGCCCATTTCCGACGGAACATGGTATCGAATTTGCTACGTTGTATTGATGGTGCAGAAAGCGTTGA
Organism: Prostheceraeus crozeri; assembly: GCA_907163375.1. Lineage (NCBI taxonomy): Eukaryota > Metazoa > Platyhelminthes > Polycladida > Euryleptidae > Prostheceraeus > Prostheceraeus crozeri. The sequence continues at coordinate 73,621 of CAJQUW010012194.1, read as the reverse complement.
CTAGGGATCTCTAGTGAAGAAAATCAACATTCTTGATGGCATCATCAATCTCAAAGCTTCGTGGACTTCAGTGAGTACCGATACTATCATGAACTGCTGGAGAAACGGTGGATTTATTTCGACATCGACTGACCACGGTGAGACTGAAGATGGTGCTGAACAGGACCTTCTACCACCGGACGGAATGATGTTGAGTGACTGGAATCATTACGTCGATCTGGATGCTAACATCCCTTCTACAGAAGTCAACGAGGATATGATAATTGGCGAAGTCATGGATCACAGAATAGGATCATTGTCAGATGATCCACATGAGGAATGTGACGACGAGGCAGTTGAAATCCCTACCAGAAGAGAAATGCTGATGATGTTGGACCGACTGAGGTTGGGACTCATGACGCGTGGTGGAGATGACTGCATCCCGGCCCTTAAGAGGATAGAGGAAGAAATAATCAAACAAACCAGTGAGAGTCTTCACCAGAGTAAGATTTCAGACTTTTTTAAACGAATTTGAAAAAGAATGCTTCTATTGTCTTCTTGTTTTCTTTATATATACGTATAACTTGGGTGATAGGAACCACAAGGAAACATCTTGTTTAATAGCTCCGTTAGCGTTCATCTATACTGATTGCTAGTAAAGATATAAATAACATCATTGCTACTAATAAAAGGCATGGGTGCTCATAACAATACAAACTCTCGTTGTAAGAATAATCTCGTTATAAGAATCAAAACACAGTTTCCCGATGTGATTCTTATATCGAGAGTCCACTCTACTTAACAACACTCCTGGATTGACCGAATTGCAATAATGTTAGATCGACTTCACAGTCCGATAACGCTATAATGTAAAACCGAGCATTCCTCAGCAGAACGCTGTGTCAATAGGCGTTGCAGTTCAATATTCTTCGACTTAAGGCAAAACGATTCATTCAAAAATTTGATCAGATATATTTCTATGATTAAGCTTCTACAATCATTCGATAGGCAAAGAGCCTGAAACCATTAGCTCAGTGAGTGCTAATCACAGCGTTAAATCACGGACATACAGTTGAATGTTTTCTAATTTCTGAAAGTTACGCAATTGGAAGATGACAAGTAGAATGTTTCTGGAATTTTTCACTATTCTCACTGACTGAAATATGGAAATTGTTCATTCACTTGAACTTCGCAGATAATTGCTATTGTTAGGTTTAATCGACTGAAAAATACTCAGCAATTAAGTTCAAAAATATGCGCTGACAAATAAAAGTACAAGACAACTGCTAAGTACACAGTGAAATAATACGAGAGGAATTATTACGACTTTCATATGACAGGTGCGCCGACGCATGAGACACCAAGAGATTCAATTATGTCGTGTTGACAAGTGATTTCATTACGAAAGCTCTCTCAGCCTTTTTCAGAATTAACAGTAGGGATTTGATTTCCTCTGTCCTTCAAGGACTAACCTCTAAGTTGTAATTGCCATCAACTCCTGTCTTCACCTTCCCATTTCATTCTCAAATATCAATTTCCAAAACAGTTGACATCGGTATTAAACAGTTGACGTTCAGGTGAGCTATCATCCCCAAATGGAATGAGCACTTCGACAAGTTTAGCGGATAGGGAAATGTATAGAAACGCGCTTGCAAGGGTGTGCGTGTCTATACCGATATTTAGCCAAGCCAGAAAATTAGGGAGTCGAAGTAGCAATACTCCTCCCTTCGCTTTCCTATTTCATTCCCTCTCTTTGTCTTAATCTCCAAACAAAACATTTTGTCCTTTCTTTCGGTCACAGACGTGCAAGTCTGATCGAAAACAGAGATAGATTCCCACTCACCTACTTCGCTAACCAAAATTCTCGTCCTTGTAAACTACATCAAACCCGAGTAGTCACTTGCATTCTGGTAACCGCCAGCTCGCTCATTTTGCATGCTCCAAGTAATTCAACGAACTTCTTTGCAACTTCTCAATAGGAGACATCCATTGTTAAGCGAGGAAAGGCAGAAGACTTGATAGCAGAGACAGCCCTAGTTAGAAAACCTTCCATCTGCTTCATATCGTCTAAAATCGTTGCCGTCTTTCTCTTCTCTCGAGACGAAAGTTTGCGTGCTACGCGAAACTGTCAGATTATGAAACCTTCACTCCTCGCTAATCTACCAGCTTTTCATACCCTCTTGCCCCCAAATCATCTTGTTTTGCTGCTACATATTCCACTTCCAAAAGCCATGATGATGACAGAAATCATCAACAGTCCTGAACTCCTCATTTGTGCAGTTCTGATGTCATCATAAAAGCAAAGATGTAAAGTTCACATGCAAACCTAACGTAAATTTATTTCAATAATCTGATGCATTTCGAATACCAGAAAGATACTGAAGTATTCTTAGTATTAGTAGTAGGATTGGATGTTGACTATTCAACATTTGATATCCATTCAATGACTTTTAGAACACTTTGAATCCATCCAAGTCGGATTCTAGTGGCTAAGACAATTTCGACTTTATCTCACGATCCACTTAAAAAGCTGCAATTTTATAGCCCTACAATACATCGATTCGTGAAGCTTTATTTGAAGTGTCATTCACATTAACACAAAAATCCCACGAATTTTCTCTCATTGCAAATTTACGAACTGTTTTTCCGAGGAACCGCAACATACTAGCAATTCCCACGTTAAACGCATGATGCATAGAAGTCTAAAAAGCACTTTCAAGGGGAAACCTCTTTTATGTTTTTTTCAGTTTTAAACATAAGTGTAATTGGTTATCCAGATAATAGAAATATGATCACTTCCATATTCATACTCGTATTATGATTCATTCGTAACATCAATGTTACACTTGACTACTACATCGTGACTACGGTAACGTTAGTTTCTCCATGTATTATATTATTGTGAGTTTGAAACTACGATATCGAGGATGAGGATTTATACAAAGAATGTCATCAGCTTCTGCTTGTCCAATGAAGCTGTCGCAGTCACAGAAATATTAACCTTCATCAAATATCAAATCGTGATTATAGGAATATGAGCCTGCCTAAATAATCTGATTTAGACTTAGTGGATGTAATCTGCACTATGGGCCGTATTTCAATTTGAAAAGTCTAGCAGATTGCGATATTTTACCTTGCAAAATGTAAGTTAACTCTGCCAGCACCAACATCAGTGCCCGCTATTTCAACCTCTATGTGAAGTTCAGCAATATAACTAATATCGTTAATGAAGCTAAGGACACTTTAAAATATTGTTGTCAGTTGAAACTATATAGGGAAAATGAGGAGTCATAGGCCATCCTGAATCAGAACGATAAAGTAACTTCTCTCTTCCAAAAATGACAACCTATGTATCATCGAAAGTTGTCAAGAAGACCAGGGAATAACAACTAGCACCTTAGCCACCCATTCAAATTCTTAAATAGAATTTAATCGCAAAAAACCAGAACTAAAAGAAAATTCTGTGTCAGAAGGGAGAAATGTGTCGCATGGTGAGAAGACATTGGCCATCTGCGATATTTACGATATGATCGAATAAAATCCACATTTCTCAATGTGCTGCTTTTGCTATACTTCTAGACAACTAATCGCAGCAGTTATCGTGGTTTGAAGTGTTGGCCTACTCGCGTATCAAGGCATATTACATTTTTGAACTACTGGTTTTACATATTTTAGGGTAGATTTTCGCGAATTTTAAAACAACTGCATGTAGTCGATTACACCTAGCATTAATGCAAAAGGCGTGATAATTTCTTGATTAAAGAAACAGAATACGAAGAAAGAAAAGTCCATTTTGTATAGATCTTTCACAGTTTGAGAGAGAAAACACAAGCTTGCATGCTCGTCAGGGATGCTCGTATTGTGTGTCACAAATATAAGTCTTGCATAAGGTCAAAACTATTTCTGAAACGTATTCACTTGTTTATCTCCAAGTCCAATGCAATTGAAGAGCAGAAGACTAGTGAACAATGTAAATATTTATCTATTTATTTAACAATAGAAAAAAAGATTTTTACTGAAAATTTTCCCGAAAAATACAGCACCCTCACACCGACCAAGTGACCCAAACCAAATAAGATAAGACCAATGAAAGCGTCAGTAGTTGTGGAAGACCAGTTTCGTTTTATGAAATAAACTTTCTCAATTCCACGTTACAGTAGGATGACAGAACAGAACAGAGTGTGACGATTGACAATGCTTTCACGTACTTAGATTAACATTCATGACACCTCGCAGGTTACAATGCGTTTCATACACATTCAAACACGGCATGTATTTTATTATACATGTACATACAGCATATATATATATGTCGGGCTGTTTAATTCAATATTTCCTGGCAGATTCGAGTGCTTTTTATTTTTACAATTATATATATATATATATATATAGATAGATAGATAGATAGATAGATAGATAATAGAAAATCGAAAATGGAAATTAATACCAGTATATATATATATATATATATATATATATATATATATATATATATATATATATATATATATATAAAAGAAAATCGAAAATGGAAATTAATACCAGTATATATATATATATATATATATATATATATATATATATATATATATATATATATATATATATATATATATATTCTGTATTATATATACTGTACTAAAACTGTAATCAATATTTAACTGCTTCAACAGGAAAACATAATCAAAATGTTGTGCGACATTGACATTGAAAATTTGAAATTTCACTAGTTCCATAGACATGAATTACAAAGTCATAGCGTGCTGTTCAAATTTAATTTAGCCGACTAAACCATGCAACTATTTCATCTGTCCTAAATTAGTAGCTAATTTTACTGGAGTCAATGCCCTGACCCAACTCAGTCAACCTCCATTATGACACAGACGTCAACCATCTGATTTTGGACATCAAGACCAACTGACCTCCCAAGTTCATGAAGTGTCAGCTTTTAACAGATTTGATGATGTATGCATACATAACAACCTGAACAAGAAACTTATTCAAATACTAACGGATCATTTAAAGCAGAAGAGAAAGGAAAAGCGTTATCGTCAACTCCGCTCGGTCTGGTCAGCTTGGAGTGCATTCACTTATGTAAATATGCGTGCGCAAACACACAACAATAACTTCGTTAGAAGTCTAACGAGTCAACGGCTTTGTGCGGAGCGGGGTCGCATATGTACAGGCAATTCTACGCGCAAACGCTGCATTTACAGCCTGCACATCACAGCCAACTGCACAATTCATTAAGCGATGACTGCATTTCACAAAAAGATAATTAGGATAATCAATAACTTGTCATTCAACTCTGAGATAGCTGCTTTACCTTGGATAACAAATTCGAAGTTTCAGAATCATGGATTCGACTTAGAAATGCTAACGTTGATTGATAGAGTGAGATCATCGTGAATTCTCGACCTATAGTCCCTTGAGACGGAGCATTTGAGACGGAACTACATGAATTCATGTATTTTGTAGTGAAGTATATATTCAACGCGACGGAATGAATGCCTTGTTATATCCAGTGAGTGAAATAATAGACTTACACGTAAAGTTAAAAGGTATAATAATTTTTATCATTCATGGTATTAATCATCCACCGCAGCTAAATGTGAATATTCCTTTACCTGATGTAGAGGTAATGAACATGCGTTAAGATCGGGATAGCAAATAAAAATGAATTTATTATACGCGTTGTATGTCTTTAGAGAAAGTGAATGTAAGATAATGCATAATATTTCAATTGGTGCTTTAAACAGCACAGGTAGAATTAAACTGTTACAATTTTCACCTGTTAACGGGGAGAGGGAATATTCCATTCATAATTCCCATAGTATTTCAAATTACTAGTCACCATTGCTAAGTAATTTAACAAGTACATATATCTCCATTAACACATTTGGAAGAAATCCATTTATTACTACCAGTACACATCAGGAAAATATATATTGGAGAGTGGCAGTTTCCCTAAGACTGTGGAATCTCTCAATGAAGCCGAACGACTATGCCAAGGAGCCTCTTGTACAGTCCATCAGCATTTTCATCCATTCTAAATGCTGTAAATTAGATTGAGTCTCATCAGGCAATGCAGATCCAATTGCTACGATATCTTGGTTTTTAATATTATCGTCTTTCTTCCCTACTTCCACTTTCATCCCTGCGAGTTTAAGTTTTTGCTTTTTTCTAGGGTATTATAAATTTTACATCCCTATTCACAATTCCACCACATTATTTTCATTGTTTGTGTTATTACCCTACTTAGTTGAACAGTTACGAGTTATACACAGTTCTGCTACACTACTGCATAATTATTTTGTTATAATCCCTTTATCATCTTCACTTTTCTCTCTTAGATTCTCTGCTTCTTTTCCTTCATCTTCTGCTGAGGGACACCTTTATAGGCTCGTCGTCTCCCCCCTTTAATTCAAAGGACGAGTCCTTCTAGACAAGGACGAAATGCAGTATCCATGTCCAACTACAGCAAGGAATTTAGTACTTTAACTCTACAAGATCATGGATAATTTCCCAATCTACACACCAGAAGTCTCGTGTATTACCAAGCTTTTCAACCTACTGCAAAGGCTAATCAATTACGCGCACACATCTTTAGATTTACGGCTAGCTAATAGATCTTGGTCGGATGCTAAGATGTCACTTCATAAACGCATGCATAATGTTAAGTACTCGTACTTGATAAGCGTCTCATAAGAACAATCTATTGATAACTATGTCATTCAAACATCCTCGGACATCTTTATCTTTTATCCTAAACATGAAATATCAAACGCATTAACACTGTTTTTACATCCAGCCGCAATCTAGTCAAGATCAATTTTATTTTGGACAAGATGGTGGCCTCCGTCAAAGATAAAGGAGAAATTCAGACACATACTTTACTCAACATTTCATGCCGCCTTTATTTCCATTAGCAAGAAAATTTTCCTCTATTCTTCGTGTACCTGACGACGTTTACTTCGAGTACACAAGAGCTCCATTGTAATCAGAGCACACACAGTGTACCCATACTGGCGCCGCACTGCTCCACCTATTGCATACACGCTCTGTGTATTTTCTAAGGACGTTATGGAACCGATTATTCACGAATGAGTGATGAATTCTGGTTAAGCAGCGTCACATCTCATTTCCTTACTCTCAGATTGAACTTTTGATAATTTTGGCGTCATAATTCCAATGGGCAACTCTACAGTGTACAAGTACAATGGACATCGTCAAAATTAGTCTCAAACACGAGGTGTAAACAATAAACATTGATAGCTGAAAACTACAATTAAATTTAATTTCGATTAGCATTTATGCTCAGATTTGACTTTGTTATTTCAACAGAACAAAGAAATACGGTTATTATACTCATCACAAATTACTGTACATCTCTGCGACTGTCAGTCTACTGGCATCTCTGAGAATCAAGCTAAACGTAAATACCGACTCCCAGTCGAAGCAGTTTAATGAGAGTAAAGAAAAATGAGATGATTATTTATGGTGCTTATGCAATCGTCATGTTAATTCTTTTAAGGATCTGGTGAGTCGCTGGGTTGCTGCCATTCAAATTTGTTAGAATTATGCGATTCTCTTCTAGCCACTTAGTTAAGCTTACGTCAGTCACAGTACAATATTTCGCGAATAGTGACATCTTAGCAATGGAACAAGACTCAAGAAAATGTTAATGAAACTTTCAATTATTTATATATTCATATGTATTTCTTTCACTGAAGCACTCGCGTTTTGCTCATGAGAAATAATCGCAGAACCAATTTCATGATAAAACAAAGGTCATACCTCCTCCAACGATGAAAGCAACGGGCGCTCGCTCACCGGACCCGGAAATGGACGTCCTAAATTGAGTGATATCCTATCTGTCCGTCATCCCATGTCACAACAGTTAAGGAGAATAATATGACGGGCATCAGCAAGGCCAAGGGATGGAAGCTAAAAAACCAGACACACAAGTCAAGCGAATAGGACTGAGATGAGATGAGCACGCGAATACCATACGGAAATGATCAAGTAGATCCTTGACCACCACGGCCGCTGCTCTAACTACAGTGAGTCACATCATGTGTTGAGACGCCTAATCCAAGTGAAGTTTAACCATTTCTGTGACTGAATTGCCTTCTATAGTCTAAAGCATATAATCCGACAACTGAACTGATGTTCGTTCAAAATCAACCGATAGAATACGCACGAAATAGAATATAAATCATGCTATTTTAGGACAATTTGGCGACGGAAAAGACAATTTGTGACCAATTTGGTACGACGTGTATATATATATATATATATATATATATATATATATATATCTATATATATATATATATATATATATAATATATATGCCTTTGTGATCGCTTCTATTTCATATAGATCAATTCTATTTCATCATATTTCATTCTTTCCTTCTTTCATTTCAGTGCTTTATGATAGTGTGCCAATCGCAGTCATTAGGCATAAATTAAGTTATCTTTTGTACTGCGTTAAACGCATCTAAGTTTTCGTTGGAACTAATTCAGTGGATGCAGTAAGTGTGTTCATGCCGGACATTATATACTATATGTACAGTTATCTGGCGTTCTTCAGTGAGCACATTTCCCAGATAAGCACTTTCAACTTAAATACTGAGGTGCGTTGGTGGCTGCAATCTGCCCCCCCCCCATTGTTTGCAACTTGCCAATGATTGAGCGCCTGTTGCTTGGATGGTAGCCAGTGAAATAACTTCGAAAACTATGAACTGTCATGTTGTGGATGTACCATTTTGTGAATTTTTTTCAAGCAGTTCTCTTTCAATTCCAGTATACGATTTGAACGCAATCATGAAGTGTCCGTGACTTGAAACGTCGTTGTGAACTTTTTTAACACCAAAACTTTTATATATTGAACATCGGAAGGCAATTTACAGAGAGATACGAAACATTATTTGATCTGAACATACTATGGCACGATTCCTCAATAACATGTAATTACGTCTAGATTTGCTTTGATTGGTGAGATTTAGATATTCTCGTTCACTGGTCATAGATATATGGCTCACGTTATCAAGCAAGACTACGATATGTGAATTACAAATCATCATAGTTTTAGGTTCATCAGCCACTGATTTCCTTTTTCCATTTTTGGGTAATTGCCTCTAATTACGAGTATTATCAATCAATACTACAATATTGCCAGAGCGGTATCGCGCCGCTCCGCTCAGTACTTAGGCGAACGATAAAAGCTACATTTTACGCTAATTATTGTCAAATTCAGCTTCTGATTTCCAACTTCGTGTGTGTCATAGCGAATTCACGGTGGTTGATGACAACGAATCATCCGCTCTGCTAACAACGCTACCACCGTCGTCGGCAACAACATATTTCTTCCATTCTATGTCATTTCCTCTGTTGCGGGCGCTTGTCTACTACAAGGCAGACAGACGGACACCTTGTCTGTACACACATGCACATGTGTGCTTCGCACTATGCATTCATGTTGGACGCAGCCAAAACATTCTTGTGACTTAAAATCAGAATCAAAACATTGTGTGCACCACTCATACCTAATTATATCGTTCACATACAGACAGTGTAGCTAATTTGGAAATAATACACATTAAGTGTAGAAAGTGTGCACGTATAAAATGTAGAAAAGCAAAATGTGATTATTCCAATATCTAAAATTTAGATTTCTATTATTAACTGGCTCTCTTTAACACTTGTAGTAATACAATCGAAACTTTGTAAGTAAGAGGCCAACGATAGAAATATTAAAAGAAACTTGAAGAATTTGTAGCATTAGCGCTTTCATATATTCCATATAATCTTCAGTTGCCTTACAAATATACATAGTATATATATATATAATCAAATATTTTGTACCTAGTCTTTAGACTTGAACAGCTATTTGTAATTCATTATTGCTTGAAAATGGACGAAGAAAGGTCCAAAACCTTGCGCAATAAAATGAAATTCTTTACGATAAAATGGTGTCCGTTTATCGTCATGACAAAACTATCAATAGAAGAAAAATATCAATTCAGAAAGACAAAAATATCACAAATCGATTAAAGCTGAAAATGATCCAATATTCAAACATGTAATAATAATAATAATAGTCATTTATTTTCAGACTAGCCTCAATACTGAAAATCGTGAGGCGTTTTACAAATCATTTACAGATATGATCATCAAAAAATTGTTTCATAACAACAGATAAAAAGAAAAAAAGTCAGAAAATAACACAGATTATTAACATTCAACATGCAAAACCACTGTTGTAGAGGCGTATCATCGACACTATGTATGAATTGCTTCTCAAGGCACTTTTACACACTGGCACACAGAATTTCTTAGAATATCGCAGACGTCTTGGAGTCAGGTGATGCAGTGGATGGTCACTGTCTTCAATCAATGATGAAAACATATTGAAGCCTATAATAGCACGGCGATAGTTCAATGGTATGAAATTACCACACAAGCAATCAGAGTGTCCACATATAATTTTATGAGATCTTTTTTGTATTCTCTCAAGAGCCATTGTGTTTGCAGCACCTGTACTGACCAAAACCGGTGCGCAATATTCCAGAATACTGCGGATGCAGTTGTTGTAGACCTGTATTAATCCGTCAAATGGAAGAAATGGTTTTAATTGTCGAAGAACATAAAGTTTTGAGGAGGCTTTCTTTGTGACATTATAAACGTGTGAATTGTAGCTTAACTTTGAATCAAAAGTCACACCTAAGAGTTTAATAGAGCTCTCGAACGGAATATTAGGAATCAATATATCACTGAGATCAATGGAGTCGCGAGCACGAAGAAACATTTGTTGACTTTTCTCAGCTTTAATTGACATACGGTTGTCCGCGGCCCAACATAAAATTTCTTCGTAAATAGGCACAACCGGGCTTAATACAGCATCACGATTCACTTTCCCAGCAATTATAATGTCATCGGCATACTTGACAATAAAAACATCAGACGTATTAGGCAAGGGCATGTCTGCACAAAAATAGCTGAAAGCCATGGGACCAATACAAGAACCCTGTAGGATGCCACTACGAACAGGTAAGTAATCACTATGATGTCCCTTCCACCGAATTCGTTGGTGACGAGAACATAAATAATTTTTCATGAAAGTCAAAGTAAAGCTACTAAAACCATCAGAATTCATTTTCTCCAATAATAAACGATGCGGCAACTTATCAAACCCTTTCTCAAGATCCAAAACAAGGAGATGACATGCTATAGTTTCCCGATCCTGTAAACTCAAAGAAATGAAATTGTCTAAATCAATGACTGCACATGCGGTGGAACTCTTTTTCCTGTATCCAAACTGTCTTTTATCATACCTATCAACAAACTCGGTACCAATAAACTTTAATAAATGTTTCTCAAAAAGGCGTTCGAGAAGTGGAAGCAGTGATATAGGACGAATATTGGTCAAAGTAGGTGGAGTCTTCTTTGGGCAAGGCGTAATGTCGGCATTTTCCACTTTTGTGGGACAGTAGCATTTTCAAGGCATTTATTGTACAACAAGGTGACCGGCGTAGAGAGAACAAGTTGCTAAGTTACACAAAAAAGAACTAGAAGATAAAAAGATAACAGAGCAAGTCAGAAGTAAACTGATATTGAGTGAAATAAATAAAAACAATAGGCCTATAAACATGCATATTAACATATACATGTTACAATTACATTCGACACCGAACAAGCAAGAACCAAGTAGAAGTGTGAAGTTATGAGACACGACTTGATAATAATTGTTCCCTAGATAATGACCTGAACGTCGTGTCTTTAGCCTTCCACTGTATCCTCCAATACACAGTATCTGATCCAGAGTGACCTTTTTTATTATTTTATTCTTGTTCATACAGAAGAGCCGTGAGCAGGAGGTGCTTGGGATTCATTATTTGAAAATAAGATTGATACCTCCAGAATAATGAAAATAAGGCCAAAATCTCTCGTTATTGTATGTATTGCCGACGTTTCGGACGTTCGTCCTTTGTCAAGGCACAAGAGCAATTCAGAAAAGTATGGGCATGCGCACACGAACAAAATAGGCTTATATACAAATTTTTACAATGCAGTTGACACAAAAAAGTTGTGTATTCTTGTTCACACAAACAAGCTACGCTGTGGCGGGTCCTTTAACATGTCTGTTGGTTCACCCAATCAACACGAATGTCTGTCATTTGTCATGCGATATTACATTGAGTCGAAAACCTTTCCAGCTAAGTTAGCTGAGCTGTGAGGGTCTTCAGAATTTCTATTGGGTGCCAACCTACTAACAAATCTCTGGAATAAGCTCGATTTCTTCCTCAGATATCTATGCTCTACCTAGCAAAATATGCATTAAAATCGGTAACTCTTTCAGCTAAGTTAAATGCCCTTGGGTGTCAGATATATTTCGTTGTCCATGATAATACTTTTCATCACTGATTTCAGTGAATTAATTCTGACTACTTACTATACCAAACCTCATTATTTATTCCTGATGGTAACACATGATAGAATTACACTTGAAGACAAAACATTGGGTCTCTATGGCATCGCAGCACTATTTCACCGCACTATCGTGTCATTACATGACGACATTTAAGTGAAACTGCTGATATGGGTATCTGGTTTCCTCACTGATAAATTCACCAAGTAAAAGAATTTTCACACCGGCCGATACCTTCCGATTTTTAGTTCGTATTTGTTCACGACTTGGGTGATGTGCTGATGTTCACCAGAATTAAAGCTTGAAATTACATTGCATTCAATGAAAATACTTATGTCTCTGCAACTTCTGACGGATGCCGACTGAGACCATCACTATACCAGAGTAGACGCAAAGCCATCCAAGTGCGGCAACGAAAAAATTTGAAAAAAAAATTGCATAAAGCATTGAGTAGAAGTGATCATTGTACTTGACACGCTAGAGTTGACATTTCCTGAATTTGTGCAAAAATGAAAATGTAGATTGACAAATAATTCGATAATTGATGCCTTTGCGCTTAAAATATAATAAGATAGTTTTTTCTTTCATTTATAGGCAACCATCCAAGCGTTCAGCAGTTTAATGTATTTGACTGGAATCCTCACATACTAATTTGCTTCAAAAAAAAACAAATTTTTAGAGGGAATTAGATTTATTTTGTCACTACGTTTGTGCAATCATTCGATTGAGCAAATTACGGTAATCGGGTAGGCAACCTTTGAGTTGGCAAACATCTATCAAACAAATGAAGACATTGACATAAAATGACAACTGAAACATGGGTGTTTTTATCAGTCACACTGCTTACACATCAACCACTGCGATAACGATAGTCAACATTCCACCATCAACTATCCATTTTCTGCTGACGTCATATTGAATTAATTGGCGGCTGCTAAGTACTTTTCTGTTGCTTGATGCCTCCTTCAATCTTAGAAAACATCTTGATCAGTGAAATTTGAACAAAAAATTATCTAATCGAATTATTTAATCCTCTTAAATTATATTTTCCAAAAAAAGTAGCGCTTTGTTGTGAAAACAAAAATTTCAAACAATAACTTGGAAACGAGGAAGCAGTAGATAACATTCCATACAATTGCTAATAAACAAACAGGTATCGCACATTCGTCGCATATTTGCACACCAAACAGGCGAGTTTGAAGGTCAGACTATCATTCATTTAATAATCGAGGTAGCGAACAATCACTTGATGTTCAATTTAATTCGTCAACGGGAAAAACGATAAGCCAATCTTTTGTCGGCATATCAAACACCGATTATTAGCTCGTACTCTAAGCCACTGAACACAGCTGATAATGCTTGTACGGAAAAACATTGCAAATGCATTCATTCACAAGTCTGCGTCATCTTCAGAATGCCTTTGCTACATACAGCTGTGTCAGAGATCGCAGAAAAACTAATAACTTTATACTGTCAAATTGAAGAACTGAGACATAAGAACACACTTGCACATCTGTCCATCTGAAATCAGATTCATTGCTTTTTCCTACATCTATTCTAAGTCTAAAGCATAATTTGGAATGATGAAATCAATATCATATCATAAATATGTCGGCATCATAATTTCCTGTATTTAATGCCGTTAACTCATGTGAGTATAAACAGCCATCCCTAGACTTACTACTTCGGCTCTTTGAAGAATCTTAAATATCTGATTTGCTTTCCACCTAATTTCTTCATGCTTTGCATACTCCTGATTTTGAATAATTTCTGCTTACTTATCAATGAATTGAGCAATATTAAGGAATTTGCTTTGAAAGATTTCTTATTATAATTTTGAAAAAAACTTGTTTCAGGTCTTTCAAATCAAATTCTTATTAATATGTGGACTGTGGGTGGAACAAAGGCATTTAGGTTGATCAAGCTACTCACAAAAAATTGATCACTAAACTGTACAACAACTATTGTCATGCCGTGAAGAAGATAGAGTACTGTTAGAACTGAGAGAGGATGCCTTGGTTAAGCTATTTGAACTTTATTGTTAATCCTAAAGATGGTTTGTAGTTGACATTTTTTTCGTTATTCATCATAATGTTACTTTGAGTTACTCGGTTTTTCACTTTTATGTTTTGTCTATCATAACTGATTAACGGGCTCCATTTGTCATCTACTGAAATAATATATTATCATACTCAGTTTCTAATATTTGACTGATCAGTCACTTTCACTGTCACTGTTCAAGATCGGACTGTGTGGAGGAGGAGCACTCATGCAAACAAGAATCGACATAGCCCAAATGTCGCACCCTCAAACCTGGGGCCCAACCGACAACAAACGAGGATTAAGAGTAAGGTGATAGACAATAAATCAAAAAACGATCCATGAAATAAAAAATTATTTCACACTTTGTCGAGCAAAGGAAAAATCATTCAATTTTTTAATTTTCATGACCATGATAATAACCGAAAGTTCAGAAAATGATGCCATGGTGCAAAACATTTCAATTGAATGAATCGCAGAAGGGCTCAACGCCGCGACAGGCAGCGTCCGGCAAGATTTCATAGCAACTTATCTATCACATTACATTGAGAACTCCGCACAAAAACACTGAATGCTGCCATAGCATATTATGCATGCAAATAAATATATAAACAATAGTCACAGCTAATGTAACAGATCATTGACCGCTACCTGAATGTTCATCGAAGAACAAATTAATAATGACTTCACTGAGAACAATGAATGGCAACAAACTGTTATGGGAGTGAATAAAAATGCAAATCCAAGCGACTTTTGTCAGTGATCCGTTGTAAATCAACAACGTTGCAATATCCAAATTTGTCGGATTTTTTGTATTTACAACTTAGCATGACTGAATATATATGTATATATATGCGTGCGAATTTCTCTACCAGCACCTAAAAAGTCATGCAACCATACTAAAACCCACATACTTTGTAAAAGCGAGGACAGACATGAGGGTCAGGTAAGACAACGGCGGTGGGAGGTAACTAACAGGTCATTACGCATGTGTGAAATACGATTTGCATGTGACCCTTTCATCTAAGACGAGTGTCAAGGCATGCACTTATTTAGTCAACTACAAAATGCGAAGACACTACAATGATCTGCTTCTACTTGCAATTCTGAAAATTTCACTCCAAATCTAAGAATTCAGCTAGTTACATTAACTGGATCAGTAGGAATTATTTGAACAGCAATTTGAATGAATGTAGTCATAATTTACTCATGTGAGTTTTACTTAGACGATCAAGACCGATTTCACTGATTGATTGACCATGGACGGTGTCCCAATTGCAGTTTAACTTGGTATATTATTGAAACACAATGTCAAGTAACATCAACATAATAGCCATTGAATTCACATTCGTACACATTAAATGGCATGCCAATATAAATCATGGCTTGTTTGACGTCCGCAATGCAAATCGCCCATTCCCTCACTACAATTTGATGTTCATCCCTACCCGTTCACATTCCCATCGACGTTAGAACACTCCCGCGAACCGACTTTGACCATGACTGATGAGGGAACCAGACACTGTCCAGACAATCAGCAACTGCAAATGATCCTTGTAGTATCAACATTATTACGAAGAAGCGCTATAGCGTACGGGTAATCAGAAAGAAGTCCAGTGTGAAATATGTGTTTGCATCAGATAAATAAGCGGCAAAATATTTCGCAATTTGTAAGACTGGATGAAAAATATGCATGTAGCTATTCTTCTAGCCCTTAAAAGTTCGCAACTCATCAAATTTGCGATATGTGCTATGTTTGGTGATGTCTCAATGCATCTTTCGAAATTACTATTGAGTCGACCCTTTTGTTGAAGTCTTGAGCTATCCTTAATGTTCTTCCTGTCGCTAGTATTACGTGTTAAACAATTTTCAATTTCCTAATTCTTTGGAAAGTACACGAAACAAATTTCTCCATCATTCACATTTTTCGCTGGCGATGAGGCCCTGTGATAGAGTGCTTGCTCTGCGTTCGAGAAACTTGCTCGGGTCAAAACTAAGACATCTAAAAATAGGTACACTGCATTCTTGCTAAACTCTCATCTGAATAGAGAAATGAGAGTTGGATAAATAACAACTCGGCCACATGGAAGAAAGGCTCCGTGCATAATGTGCTTCCGAGTATAAATGATGTTCGTTTATTTATAGGAGAGAGAGAGAGAGAGAGCACTTAATTCACAGCAAATTCATGCATGTGACTACAATATTATATATTTCGAATGAATACTAAACATTTTTATTGATAAATATACGTGTATAAGAATGGAATTGAGCGCAATCAGCTGGTTGGCAATGAAACTGGATTCAAAATGCTTATCGAATACATGGGCCAGTCTCGCTTCTTTGAATTGCTGCAGCAGAATTTTGAAGCTTCAACAAAGCAATACATTCTTATTTCATAATGTCATGTCTGCATGTCTGAAAATTCATTGTTTCCGCCGATGATTCATTAATACCGAAAGATGATGAATATATTATTAGAGAGTACACATCAATAGCTGAATTCTAGATAATGAATGATTTTATTCAAAACAGTTGTGGAAACATACATTGACAGATGATAGCTTTCAGTCTACATAACAAATCAAATCATGAAGTGAATAGTTAAAATCTGTCCACTGCATCTAACTGGGATGTATGGTGGCAAAACCCCCTTCAAGTCTAGCAAAACTCTGTGCAAAAAAATCAGTGTGTGCTAAGTGTACACCTGCCCATTAAACTCAGGAAAACATTGTCTTTCAGTATCATAACCTCGTCTGGTATGACGTCCTTCATGAACATTATGTCCAGCTTAAATGGCTGAAGCTATGAGTGCAGAAGCTGATGTCGCCGCCCAGACAGATTGTGGTATCTGCACGTGTATCACATCACAATCGATAACACCGTATTTCAGTCACGCATAAGAGAAATGAGTTGAAATGACCAGAAAACAACGTGTTCTCATTGCTGAGGTAGGAATTGACGACTCTTCAGTCCGCTGTCTTCTTACTCTTTGTACTGTCACGACAAGGTCTGAGAAACTTGTTCTCAAGATACAGCACTATCCGTCTGAATTTACTTCAACGTTTGATCTATTGTATTTGTCGCCCTCGAAGGCTGATAGCCTGGGCTAGCGGTCGTCGCAGAGACAATTTACTTTGTCGTCAAAGGCATATACTTTTTAAGTACTTTAGCAGGAAATGCTACTCAAAAGCCATAATTACTTCCTGACAAACTCTTACCTGTGCGACCGTAGTTGATCATGAACGTTGTAAAGGCGGCTCAAGATTGCTAAGAAAGCATCGAGGTAATGATGACAGCGTAATCATGACATCGTCAAAAACGAACTAGTTGTCATTATCTACTTGTACCCGGTTATTGCGATTGAGCATATCTTATAATTTTCGGGGCCTTGTCGGCTATCTGATAGCGATGAAATGACAACACTACTTGTCATTAAAGCAAACCTTCTTGCACAATACTAATATTCTAAATGAAATTGGCGTATTAGTTTCTCAATTTAATTGTCTCATTCAAAAAAAAAATCGACAAAATTAATTCCAGCAATGAATGCAAATTTAACATGTTTTCCGAAATCAATCAAATTATTTAGTGTATTGTTAATATCATTAAATTGAGGTTGATCAGCTAACTCCAATAAAAGATTGTGAATGTCATTACTTAAATGTAAAACTCCTTTCAAGAATACTGGAATAGAAAATTTATGTATTTCATGAACCCAGCTACATGTTTAAATTGAGCCAAATAACAATAAGATAGTTGCAAATAATTATTTCAATTGCCCTACTCTAGAAAATAACACTGAATGGCAGCTTTTCGATTATCCCACCTCATCACAAAATATCACTTAAACGAATTCAAAACGCTTATTCACCTCGTATGGCTTTAAAAGTAGCAACTAGGCCAATGCAGCCCCCTACCACACCACTGATACTGTCGATCTGCATCAACCCGACTCAGCCTTCAATTCTGTGAGATAAGTAAAAGGAATGCCATGAATTTAAGGTCAAAAAATTTCAAATGCATCATGACAGCGTTTCCAAATAGCAGGGCCGCGAGCCTGATATTTTATAAAGGGTCGCTGATAAGCGCGAATAAGAGAAACGAGGAGAAGGATATGAAGAGTCAGGAGGAGACTAGATAAAAATGGTTTGAGAAACGTGAACCTCAACCTCATCACAAAAATGAACAAAAGCTTTAAGCAAACGAAAGCCTTCTAATCGATGACAGCTGCACCAAGAGAATCAATAAAATCATCAAGAATCACGACTTGCCATTATAACTGGGAAGTCAGCCTTCACAGAGTCTCAAACAGTGTCTCATGAGGTTAGGAAAAGAGGAAGCATGACAATTATGAATTCTGTGATCATTTGGTGATGTAGCTTTGCTCGGATAAATACTTGGTGGATCGGCTTACTTGTAAGCTGTGTCATGGCAGCTACGTAGGTCAGACGTCAAGACCTTTCAATTTCCGATATAATGAACACAAACGTAGCCTATCAAACAATAGCATGGATAAGCACATTGGCAGAGCACGCAAAACAATACCATCATGGACATCTGGCGATCACAGACTTCCAGTTAGAGATTATTGACAGATGCAGATAGAGACGAGACTTGCAGATGCCAATCATATCGAAGAATAAAGACCGGCACTCAATCAAAGATGAAATAACCAGGCACTGAACGTGTCCTCACTCCTGCCGATCCTTGAGAATGCGAGCGGATTCGCGAAAGCTCTAATGTAAATACATGTAGGCCTACTTATTTTAGCAATAAACTGTAAATATTTTTAGCAGTTAACTTTTACTGGTGAGACGAGTCAACTTTATTCTATGATGAAGGTCGGTGATAAAATGGAAATCAAAATCTCGAATTTTGGTAATCATCGAATAAACACGATAACAGCGCCTGTTTGACAGATGATTCCTCGTTTCCCTATAAGCAAATTAGACTTGTTAATCAGCTGCATATTATAGCACAGGGTTGGAACCAGTCTGAATTTTGACGGCTGGTGCAGTCCAATTCGGCCGCTCGGTTATAGAACGGCGGCCGTTTTCAATAGCAAAAATGGTATAAACTACTTTTACTGGTAAATCGTTTATTATAGCCACAAGTTTATTGTATCAATCACTTGAATATTAGAGCTCCTATTCCCGCTTTTTCTTACAAACAAATATCTGATGTCAATCGATCGATAAATCCCTTTACCTTGATGTCACTCTATTTATGCTTAGTCAGAGTCAAAGTAACCGACTTCATAAAGTGCACTGGCATTACTAGTCATATATTAAGAACTAAATTAAATCAGCACATAAATACATGCATTATAATGGGTCGCGAGATGTTTTCCACATCCAGTTATGGTTCGCGAAAAAATGAATTTGGGGACCGCTGCATTAGAGAATAACTCCATTGGTAGTTAGACTCTCCACTATCATATAAACCAAGCTGAAATTAATTATCGTTGCTCTAACGTTGAAAAATTCAATTATGTTAATTGTAAATAAATTTTATTGACTTTTATTTTGCATGTCTGTTGATAACTTCGAAACTTTGCATCCTATCACGTTGGTTGTTATGTACGCAGATGACTTGACATTGTTGCACTTTATTCGAACCCCAGAAGAAGACCTTTTACAGGAATTCAGTCATACTCAGTCGTGGTCATCGTCCATTGGACTCAGAATTATTTTTTTTGTGTGTAAAGCGATGAACATCATCACTCGCATAAACGTATGTGTTCTCCCAATTAAGCTGACAGATGAGGCCATTATTCAAACTGCATCGCATCTGAAACTTTTGGGAGTTCACATATCTGACGATGAAATGGAACAAACACGTTAACACTATTGTTGCCTGTGCCTCAAGGTTGTTCATTTCATGGATTTGAAGAAGTCAAGTTGTAATGATTTTACTTTAAGGAGAGCGTATTTTGCATTTGTCCGATCGATTATATTATATTGCCGCCCAGTTTTTTTTAAACGCACCGGAGTATCTGCGACGGAAAATGTGTGGTGTTGAGAAAAGAGTCTTTACAATTATTGGCAAGGATATTTCGCCTTCCTTGTTCGAAGCAGTTGACAAAATTTGTCTGTCCCTTTTTCGTAAAAGCTGTTGACGATGTTAGTCACCCGCTCAGAGGATTGTTTCTCCCACGGGGTAGGTGCCTACGAAAGACATGCCCAATAACCACCGAATGCAAAGACTGTCCGTTTAGCCAAATCATTTACACGCTTTACTAGATAAATTTTTGTGTGTATCTTTGATTTCTAGTGATGTGTTCGTCTATATGTTGCGTAATTTAAAACTTATATGAATTTCAATTGTGACAATATTGTACGTCTACAGAATCACTGTTGTCATACATATGAAGGCCATTATTAGTAGTAGTAGCATCATTACATAATAACTGCAACAGCTTCGTCTTAACAGAAACTATATGTAATATTTCATCAGCCTCCTCCTAAAATGAAAGGGAACTTTGTCGGTCAAGGAAATTTAAGAATAGTTGCAAGTTCCCACTTCATCTGATATTTTTACATGTATCGACAGAAAGTTTTCAATATATGCCATTTAATTGGGCTTTTATGAATTTTCTGCATCGTTGATTAACAAAATTGAAAAATTGAAAAACTTCATGCTGCTTTAATTTCTTTATCTAACTGATAAAAAAATAAGAGCTATTTCCTCGATAAAAATCCGTCATTTTATGCCTCTTTTCTTCCTTCTACATTTCCGAAGTATTGGCTGCATATATATTTTTGAATGATGTTTCTGTTTGAGCTACAAAATGACTATTTGAACTCAAAATTAATTTTTGAGTTACTGTGACTTCACAATATCCACGTTAGGATTTTCACTCGAGCATGCGATCATCCATTAACATATAAGTCGGACCCTGATACATCGACATTGTATCTACGTACTTAAATTGCTCCATTCAGCTAACATAGATGTTCAGGCTAACTGTCAAATCATTAAAATGTATGACAATGAAAACTCGACATTACGTCGCACAAGTTATTTTGACATCATTATCCAAATACAGGTGATTGACAATGGAATGAGGAAAAACTGACGAATATTTTCCTTTACAAATTCAAACAACATCAACATGTGCTTCGCAGGGAATTTGAAGCACACATCAGTGTGTTGAAGGAGAGAAATAATATTTAGCCGGTAAGTTTGATTATATTGACCATCCAAGTCTGTGCCCATACGCCACTACATTCAACCTCCCTCTCGCATTCTGTGCACCTCAACATCGTACGAAAGTAAGCACAGATGCGTGTGCAGTTTGCCTCCATTGAACCAGATTGTCAGCCAAAGCATGGAGACAAACAATCTTCTGCATCGTCCATCATTCTACGATCCATGTGCACCAAACAACATCAACATTCATTCAATTTGTTACTCTCCACAACCACTACAACAAACATCGCTAAATATGTGGCAGTCCATCACTGCGGATAATTTCATCGAGTAAAGTCAACTTAACTTTCTCTCCCAGTTAAAAAGCAAAGAACTCCTACTAAGGGTCGAACTGCAAATTTGTCACTTCAAAACTTTCTCGGAGTGTCAACATCACAACATTGATCCCATTAATCATCTCATTTCAGACGACACCATTTCACGTCAGTGGCGACGATTGAATCGGCAACAACAAAACGTTAGGCAGGCAAAAAATGACGCACATTCCATTCAAGTCCATCACATAACTCACGAGAAAATTCAAAATGGTGATGCACGTTTATCAACACATAGACCTGTGTAAAAACATTTTTCACTGAGTACTCGTACTTCGAGACACTTCAAGTATCTTATCGATTATCTCAGCAATTATAAAACACACTTTGTAAAAACACCCAACATGAAAGCGAGGATGTAGTTCAGATATTTTCTTCGCAACAAATAACGCCTGTTCGCAGATTCAAAACGTATGTTAATTATTACTTACTTCTAAAAACATCGATGGATCGGGAATCGTAGACTTGAGATACGATATCAGTAGAATACTCATTATCATTGAGTTACTGAATACAGTATCTTATTATAATTTTTGAAATTTGTTGAAAAGTTGTCCATGTTAATGAATGGCAGATGGAGAAACTTCAACTTGACAGCGGCCGAAATGAAAAAAATAATGTCATTGAGTAGTAACGTTTCGCAGACCGCATCAAATATTGTTGCTGTAATGAATTTGTGCTCTCAGAAATGTTCGACAATACTTTCACAACCACAAAAATTAGTGACACACTCCTGTTCAGAAGCAGTCTACGATGTTCGAAATACAGTAAATTGCCTAAGCGACAAAAAAGGAAGTTTCAAATTTCTGCTGAATATTCCAGCGTTAATTGATCCCACAAAATTTATAAAAATGTTTGTAGGCGCAATGCGTCTTAGTGCGTAGTCACAAATTGAGTAATTAGAAAATAGAATAGGAGTCCATTTTTCTGCTATAATCAATGAAAAAGGTCTTTCAGCATCAAATTTTAATACCTAAAAAATGCAGAGTTGCTCGTGCATGCAATGCCCGAATGACTGATCCATACCTAATTACGTTGCATAATGAACAAGTACCTACAATGTTATGAAAAACCCACAAATATTTTCAATAATTTGTCTTTCGCTTTAAATGTGTTGTTTTAGTAAAAAAATTTCTGAATCACTTGTGTGACGTGATTTAGAGCTATAGCCTTTCTTCTATGCAACCTTCTTTCGCATCAGTGCAATTGAGCGGTGCAAAATTCGACCATTCATTAATCCTTTCCTTAATGAGTTATTCAGGATCATTAAGAATGAGTCACTATGTTTCTGTCTATGTCAAGTGCTAAGAAATCAAGAAGTGAATTGATATAATCGATAAGTAGTTATCGCATCAAAATTATTTAGTTTTAATTGTTTTATTATACCAATCGTTCCTTCGTTCATTTTTTTAGCTAATTCAATCCCGTTAGTTCTCATCGTTCACAGAAAGTTACGTTCGATCGTCGAGTGCACTAGTTCAAGCATCTTTACATTCACAATCAGAAGAACATTTAATAGAATGTTTCATTAAGGGTGGATCAACAAACTAGTCATTACAGAGCTTCGGAATCGGTCTTAAGACATAACATTCCCTCCTTCACATTCAACTTCAAAATTCAGTCTTATGCTGCAACTCGGTTACAAGTCTTGGTAAATCGACCCCTCAATCAATTGCTTCGTGGATCATACTTTATATTTGAGTGGCCATTGGCTTTTTTCTTTACAATTTCAATGTTCATATTTAGAACTTGTGGAACCGGCTAGGAATTCAAACAGAAGACTTTCAAAATACCACATCATTATTACTCATGAACGAAATAAAGATTGTCATATCTTATCAATCAAAAATTAATCATAAGTTTATCATCTAAATAACATATACTCGCCTAAACTACGCCATTTGATCTCATTTTTGAACATGCCATGATGCCCTAGATAATCTGAAACTTTCCAACACTCGACGAGTTCAACGGACATAAAATGGGACTATCAAATGAGTGAGGCTTTCATAATCACGTAAAATATATTGAATGTTGCCATCAGGAGGCATCTGTATTT
This sequence comes from Prostheceraeus crozeri, assembly GCA_907163375.1. Classification (NCBI taxonomy): domain Eukaryota; kingdom Metazoa; phylum Platyhelminthes; order Polycladida; family Euryleptidae; genus Prostheceraeus; species Prostheceraeus crozeri. The sequence goes on along the minus strand of CAJQUW010012194.1, from coordinate 49,582 downwards.
GAGATAGTCGATGCTCGTTAATTCGGACACGGATAATTAAGATTTCGGTTAATTAAGAGCACGCGGCCGTGGCATTTTTTGTATCTTTTGCATGCATAAGCTGCTTTTTAATAAGACTTTCGATAATGAAGACATTGAAAGCCTGGCATTTATGGTCTTAATTAACGGCTTTGACTGCATAATTGAGTGTCTTTTTCAGCACATGTTCCAAAACCTCATGTTCTTCTGGGTAAAAAGTCGTCTTTATAACTTTAATATTTTCGAAAACTACATCCAAAAAGGGCATTCAATTTTTTAATTTTTCTCATCTTATAAATTTGGGTTTGAAGGAAATTGTGCCTTGTGTGTTCAATTGACACATCTCCTAAAACGTAAATGTCAGTTTCCTCGAAATCGGTGTCTCGAAATCGAAATCTCCTTCCTTCACGATTGCCACTGAATTTTGTACATTTTGATAGTAGTTGCACTTTCATTATCATAGCATTGGTCAAAACCTGCATATTACACGAAGAAGATTGTTTAACATTATATTAACATTATACACATATTAAAGATGAAAAGCGTTGCTTTCCACTTGATTTATTTTTCAGTTTACATAGTCCGAGTCAGCTTCATGGCCATTCATTGCAAAATACTTTATATCAAGGATAAGAAAATGAATTCTAAATACAGGTATTTCAATTCATTCAGTTAGAAACAATGCGACATGCAAGGGTTCACAAGGCAAAATCAGATAACTTGTTTTAATCTGCCATTAATCTTGGGGAAATTCATTTCTTGTAGTGGAAAATGCTGAGGGAAATTTCTTTCTTAGGCAGATTAAATAATCGACTTCCAGCAGTGTTCCTACTCGCATATCTCTAAAAATTCGGGCATTTTTCCTAAATCGCAATGTTTAGTGTTATGAATTCATCTGAGCATATTGGGATATTTCAAGTACCTATACTCGAGTAGAGTTCCTCATTTTCAGCTGCTACGCTCAATTTTGATTTAATGCTATAATTGCACCTGAAGGTAATGGAATGTAAATCTGAATCAGAACCAGCAGCGACATTGTAGAATGCTATGTAACTTTCGTTTTGAATTTGTAATCAAACTTACAAGCGAAATTTTTAACAAACGCTTATACATGTATTTTAATGAATGCCTGTCGAAATTTCACTAACTTGTTAATTGCAAATCTCAAATTTACCCACGCATGGCTGCAACGTTAAATAGGAAGTTGTATCGATGTTGAATGTAAACTAGGCCTGCTGATGATTCCTGATATTGGATGAAATGACAGATATTTACGTCTTCCCGTTTTTCAACTGAGGATGTAACTCAATAGTTAATTATTCTATTTTCAAGGTATTCGAATATGTAGAGCGAAAAAATTTATTAGGTGACCTAGGGCAATTTTTATCGACAAAAACTTGTCAAAAAGAAAATAGGATTCTCACAGTTCCTTAATAACAATATTTATACATGCCTATTACTTCTTACACACCACACCACACCTGCACAGCACGAAAGCACTATCAGTTTTATCTAAAATATCAACAGGCCTATAAGGCCTCTGTAACTTAGCATTCACAAAACTTGTTTATTTCATGCAAACTTGTTGTATTTGAACCTGTTGCCAATTGATGTTTGACTTTCACTTTTCGAAAAGCGATGAGATCAATGTATAAATCGTGCCAGAAAATCTACGCAGTATGTTTATGAATGAACGCCAAGCATTGCTTGCAAAGCTATTTCAGTATCTTGTTCCCTGATGGTGCTTCAAGATCAATTTGATTAGACATCTAGAGCATGTCTATCTAGGACAGATTTCGAAGTTTGGTTTTCTATTTTTTTCTTCAGTTTCTTCAAAGCTTGTAATCATGAAGACATTCAATTTCTTCATCGAACTTTCCTGTGAATTCCAACAATTCCTCCATCAGCTTTCACAATTTTCTTCTGCTTTCATACTTCATTCTTATGACCACGTCTGTATTTTCTAATGTCTTTAGACGGTAAAGCATTTTAGGATTGCTCAATTTTGAAGTCCCAACCTTTTGCAACACAATTATATCAACTTCCATCTGTTGAATTTCGCATCAACGGATGTGCAAGACAAACTGCAAAATAATACTTGAAAGCATTACAATATACGTGCTCCAATTAAAATTCGAAGGACACGAAAGAGCTCCAATTTATTATTAAGACTGTGGAAACAGACGAAGCACCGGTAGGAAGGCAGTCATAAAATGTTTTGTAGAAAGGCATGAGGAAGAGGCTGGAGATGCGAAAAATGAGGCAAGGCACAGGTGAAATGGAGATCTGAAGCTGTAGGTAGTTTGGAATACAAAACATTCGTCGAACTCATGCATGTATTCAACACAATTTTTGATTGACTACCAGAAAACATAAATGTTATTTGTACTATCAAAATCAACCTAATTGCAAATTTTGGACTAAACAATAGACCCTGTTTATTTGAGTTTCATGTCAGTCTTAATAGCAACATATTTTCAAGATTCAAGACAAGCAGCGGAAACATGGTGTGAAAATCAGCATAAAATAATTCTCTCATTATAGAACTATCGCTTACACTGTTCCAGCAATAAACAAGACACGACAACATAGGATGCAAATCCACATAAAATCCTTCAAGAAATAAGGGATTATTTTCGGGCATTCGGCCACTTTTTGTGCATTCGGACGCAACGTTTTGTTATTCGCGCGTGAGTAGAATCACTGTTTAAGTACTAAGAAATATTCGGTACTCATTCATATATTGATGGTGATGCTGTCAACTCTGGTGACTAGGATAAAGGACGAAGAGAATAGAGCAATCTAATAGGAACGCTCAGTAGCGACATTTCAGTGTTATAGAGAATAGGAGCTACAACCGTGTAAGCCGTATGGCTACTATTTTACCAGACACGGGCGCGACTATGTCGCGAAACGTTTGACTAGTTGTAAAAATTTTTCATTAAATATAATTTTTAAACTGCTCTCGACTCAGTTCTAGGTTTTAAAATAGAGAAAAAAGTAGATGCAATGTTGGAAAAATTGAACTGTAACGGAGGTTGAATTTATTATGTATTCATCAATACATAGTACAATGGTGACATCAATAATACAATTACGAGTGAAAAGAGAAAACCCAGCACTCAAACAACCACCCAAAAAAACTATTACAATTTTAACAGATGACTCACGTACTGTGTAAAAACTGTGTACTAGTATGTTTGATACTACTTTAGTTGTTTATTGCATTGAGATTCGATTGAAAGTTGGGGTGGGGGTGGATGCACTTAACGTTCAGACTTGTGACATTGACATTTGACTTACGATAACTTCATAGGATAAACTTTAATCGAAATGTTTCTTGGAATTGCACAAACCCCTCTATTCATTCGAACATTTTCGAAAATTGCTCAGTGATTCCTACAGCAGTTACGAAGAATTTAGGAACAGTTTCTTTTAACAGCCTCATCAACATTTTAAAAAGTACATTGTATCACAGTTTTGGAGTCGGAAAGAGTAAGGTAGTTCTAAAATTTTAATAGTAATTTTCTTCAAAATTCTTCAGTTACCATTCAGCCATCATATTCATGTACTAAAGATAAGAAGTTCAAATATGAGGAATTTGAGAATGTTTTTTTCGATGAGATGACATGATAATTTGCACTTTACGTGATTATAACAATGCAATAAGAAATTATAATTTCCAAGTACTTTGCATCAATATGCTATAGCCAAGCTTCTGTGATCTTCTTAACAATAATTTTAACATACCTACTTACAGAATTGTTCAGTATTAACAACAGTACATATAATGTTGCCTGACGAGAGTTTGTTATACCAAAATCGCGAAACCAAGATAAAGTTACAGCAACTTAGTTGCGTTGCTATTCGAGAGTTGCAAGGTTCCGTTTAACGATTTCGTAAGAAGTGGTAACCTATGGTGAAATGAAAATGAGATAGTGCCAAGGAGTTTTAACAACGTCACATTTTTCATATAATTTTCATTAAGACAATATGAATTTGAAAACATTAGATTGATTTGGGATAGAAATTCAAAACTCTACATGATTTGCTACACAATGTCAAAGTAAAAATGGAAAGTATGATCTCAGTGTATTTCACCGATTGTAATGTCATATAAAAAGCAACGATTTCTCAGTATTTGAGATTACTTGTTATCCGAGCTTGCTTTGTAATTCAATAAAATGTGCTCAGCTAAATCATAATGAATAGTGATCACAGAACAATATATAAATGCCAAAGCTACACCGAGGTAATGCGGTGGTAGGCCGGTGATCTATGGATATGAAAGCACAATTGTAAAACTCAATCTTTACGTTACTGAATTATGTTTAGGAGAATTCTCTGAAAGAATAAAAACTGCCAACTATTGGTCACAACCTAACATGATCGCTTCGACTGACAACGATTAAATTCATTAATGATATATGTATACAGGAATTTTCATCAAAATATTGTTTCGTACTCACCATACATCTTTCCTTCTTCAGTCAACACGATCTTCCTCCTTCCGCAAGGTGGATATATCGCCAACGCCTCCATGAAGCTCTGTTCGATGTCTGGAGACCAGACTCCCTCTGCGTCATTGCTTCCATCCTCGTCCGTCGCTTCCTCCTTTACGTTGACATCATCGCTACTTGCGTCATCCATTCGGCCGCCACTTGCTACTCCACCACTGCCAGGAGGCCCTCCGAGGCCTGACCACGCGTCAGGAGGCGCAACGCCTGCACTTACGGCACCACCAGGTCCTCCGTTCCCAACGCCATCCCGAGCGTTGCTCATTGACGCCGACTCCATGCTGCTGGCGCCACTTCGCCCGAGAAAAGGAAAAGCATATGCACCGTCGAGTGACATACTACTGCCGCTACTACTGATCGGGCCGTCAGGCCCAGCAACAGAGGGAGGGGGATGATAATATGAGCTGGAGCCTAGCAAGCTAGGAGGGGGAGGAGGTCCGTAACCGTTCCCTGCCACTGCAGCGGCCGCGGCAGCTGCGGCTGCTGCAAAACAGTGGAAAGATGAAGACGTGGATGCCAACGTTGTGGTAATGGTGAGGCCGGTTGTGAAAATAAGTGCAAGCGCAAAAAAATTTGCCGGGTCGATGAGTGATAGTCAGAGGTTTCGACTCGATTAGTTGCTTGATTGTCAATGAATGAGGAGTATTTCTAGCAATATTCGGTGGAAGAAGTCACTTGTCGACTGCTGTTGGTAGTTGTTGTTGTTATTGTTGCAACTGCACGCACGCATCAACGCACTAGCGAGCAGAATTGCACACACATTAACTGAGGAATGGCTGGGATTGGGACAAGCGCGAGACTACATGTACTCAAGCTCCCTCTGCCGCATTGCCTCAATCTCTCTCTCCCTTCGTACTCAACGCGCCCTGTTCATTTGAGAGCAATTGCGTGAAACAAGTACCCAATAGAAATTTCTCCCCGCACACTGCTCAGACGCGCGCTGGTTTAATCCTCTCAACATTACCTCAACAACTACGCTATCCTAGTCTACCTCGCTCGGCGCACATTTGCCTATCACATCCGCGTCTCCACTTAGTAGTCTGCCTATCTCTTTGCTTCAGTAGCTCTCCCTTTTCTCCTGTCAGCAGCTTCCTCTCACTACTGATCACTTACTCTCACCCAAATGGATCTCTATCAATTCACTAACCTGACCACGGTCAAATTTCGAGCATGGTTCTTGCACATTTAGTCAGTTTAAAATGCTACAATACCATCAACTTGATGAAATTGAAAATAGCACTAATACTGACAAATAATATTCTTTTCTTCTATAAAATTGTAAAGGCCACAAGTTCCACGTACTTCATCTTCCACATCACTTAGAATTTTAAAGACACTCTTGTCTGGGACACCTGTGCTCATAGAAATTTTGCAAGATGCACAAAAATTAGGCCTACAGACTTTTCACAACATGTATGACAAATTTGTCTTAACTCATGATAATTTGAAAAGATTTAAGGATCGTGCGAGTTATCTAAAATTCGATTTGTTGAATTCATCTTGCTGTAGCGTTATTATGGTGGCATCAAATATTAAAATCACATGTAAAAAGCCAAGCTTGGGGAAATGTGGAAACCACCATAAGAATTGAACACTACTTTCGCAGTTCTTTTGCACGCTTTCAAAGATCTATTATATGAAAATATTAAGATTTATTTCTAAAGAAAATTATGACATGAAATGATAGAAACGCAGGCATTCAAATTGTTCTTATCTTCACTAACGCGTTGCTGCAAAAGAAGCATTGTTTTTTAAAATGAAACTGGGTAATAGAAAATAACAGAGTATGCTTGATGCTTGTAATTAATATATGTATGTTAAAGAGACAATAGTAAATTTTTCACATTCATTGAGAGTCACGGTGCGCGATTTAATGCACATGTGATATATAATGATGATATGCCAAATCAAGAAGAGAACCAAAATTGCAATCAATGTTTGCACCAATAATTCGAAAAGCACGACGCCCTACTTGGAGATACTACTTGGATACTACCTTGGAGATACTACCCTACTTGGACGCCCTACTTTAGTAAGCATTTAGGAGAGCTGTAAAAACAAAGAAATGCATCCGAAAGTTCGATCGAATAAAAGCATAATAACAACTCGGCATAAGTGAAGAATCCCACCAGACCGTCTATGATTACGGATGATGTACAGGCGCTGGCTAGCTTTCTTAACATTCTTCTTAACACGCACGGTCCGTTTCATGTTACAAGATAATATAACACCGAGACAGCAAAAGACGACATCATCGGCATCCGCGGCTAGAAGAAATTTCTTTTGTAATACATCGTCTGCTTTTATGGTGAACAACAGCAAAAAAGAGGAATCTTGATCAGATTGAATTAGATCAGATCTTGTTGTAGGCCACCACCTGCATTTTATATTCAATAGGGATTCCATCTTTGCCGGTTTGTAGTTTTTCATGCCCTGCACTGCTTTAAGATCTGTGCATTTACGGCACTGGATACTTCGTGCGTGATTCCATACATCATTTCCATGCATTCCTATCATATCTTGATCATTTTTGTCTCCCTTGTTAGTGGCCGCCCTCGTTTCGGCTTTTTCTTGTGAGGCAGATTTCTCACTTCCATGTGCATGTACTTGGTGAAATTCCTTTTTTTTAAATCCTCAATCCTTCGACCATATCGTCAACTTCCTACTACTTTGCTAACCGGCATGAACGCTAGATTGTTGATTCTAGCTTTCTAACTTTCACTGGATCCGCTTCTTTTCTTCTTTCATCTGCCATGTCTAGGAGTTCATAGGGAAAGTTCTACCCTCTTAGCTTTGATCTAGGAATACCTCATCAGAAGCAGATTTTTTCTTATTCGTTTGATTACTTCATTCGGTACATTTTACGGGAGCTTGTCGATATAAATTCAGCAGATCCATTTAGATATTTTTCGCTGCTCCCAAAACATCGACAGATGACCTTAATTCGCACTTTTTCTGATCAGATTCGTGCGTTGAAGCCTCGCAATACAATCACCTGTCTATTTTTTGCTGCGTTCAGCTGTTCCATTGTTTCACTTGCCAGTTCTTGAAATGCCAAAACCTTATCCTTTGTGGATGCCATGTCTGGTATATACATTTGCATAAGAGCTAAATAACTGTCCTCACATTTCACCGATGATTTCACTGATTTTGCAACATTACATAATCAATATTCTGCATTAGCTTCACGTCTGTCAAGAGGGCAACGCTATTTCTTCCATTATCGTCACACCTTGAAGAGATGACTTGGTACATTCTCTTACTTCTCTTTGTTGGTCATGGGTCATGTTTTGTTTCCTTAGAGACACAGGTTTCTGACCGATCCAGAAAGTCGACCCACTTCTTCGAGCTGTTGTTTTCCAATGTCTCAAATTCCTCGGGTATTCCAAATTATCATTTTTTACTTTCGGCTGTCTTTCTGCTGTTATTATTCTCCTGTTTTTGATTTCACGAGGACTGCGCTTGATGACGACAAGGGATGCATCATGTTTCAAACTTCCCCTGTTGGACGAGAAGCTAAATCCGTGAAGGTTATTTCGAATTCATTTTTTTGCACAGTTGAGTTGAGATGTCAGAGCTGCATCAGTCACCTGCGGGAGATATCCAGGAACTACCACAGCGTGGTTACAGCTGGATTATGGATCCACGATTTAGTTGTTATTGGGATTTCCTTTTCGCAACCTTTACTGTGGTAACACACCTTGTAAGGCAGCAAAGGGATTTGGAAGAGTTGCCTTCTCCTTGGCTTATAGCCATTGTAATTCATGAAGTTGCCCTCCGTCTACGCCGCCAACTTGCTTGGCAATAGTGCTGCCCAATGACAGAAAAGAAGACAAGCAGCAGAACTTATTCCGGGAATATCGAGCCCAGACTTGGGGTAAAGAACTTCTTCTTCTCCTCCTATTGTGGATGAGATTTGACCTCATGTCCACGAAGGTATGCAGTTTATCCCCATACCACCCAGGAGTTCTTCATTATCTTCAATGCCTTTCCCACATTCCGATATTTTTCTTGATTTACTTTTTGATTGATTGGCCAGTAGACGGGAGATCATGGTGCTTTGTTTCCATAGATGTAAGACAAAACTACCTGATGATATTTGGTCGTCAATTATACAATCCAAAATAATTATAGGGGATTTACGTCTACATTAAACAGATCTTCGGCGTGCCGGCGCCTTTGGTGATCGCTGTCACAGAGTCACCTAAACATTGGTCTCATGAGCAAATTGCACAACACTCGAAGCACAACAATATCAGAGGCCAAGGCTATCACAGCATATGACTTAGGTGCACTCCGGGCAAATTAGTTAATGACTTTGTCTTACAAGCAAGTTTATACATCAGCTGTCACTTCTATCCGCATCCGGCACTCTGCAACGATTCGCCTTACGAGATATTCGCTTGTTTAATGCTTGTGATGACGTCAGCGATGCCACGCACCATTGTCTGCAGGTGTCGCGTGCAGTGAATAAATATGCCGATTTCACGAAGAAGTACAGTGAAGGTCAATGGAAAAACAGTCATTTATGAATCAAAACATGTACAGCACGAATGAGGGTGAATTTTGTACTAGTTTATTAGCCTTCCTATACGTAGTTGTTGACATGCATATACAGATTGTTTCATAAAAAATGGATCACCCTTAAACATCGCCTTAACTTCAACTTTGTCTAACTCCGCCAAACTTGAACGAATTTCTCTGAAATTTGAAAGATATGTCAGTTGTGCTTACTAATATCATTGTTGGAAATTTCAAGCATGAATATTGAGTTGTTTTCCTGTTATAGATAAAAAAGTAGTAGATAATTTGATCTTCATTTAGCAATGTTACACAAAATCGTACCTCACTCTTATAAAATTACATTTGTTTCCTTTGTTATGTAATATGTTGTTCTACAAGTCAAAATCTATCAAGCAAAACAAAAATAAAGAAAATCGGTCAATCAGAGCCAGTATAGCACCATTATTCATCAACAATAATGTAAGTGCTACATGTGATTAACTGGACTTCATGTTCCATAGCTTCCTGACTTCGTTGCGGTGGTGTTGGCAGCACTCCTGATTGCTTTCAGCTAGAAATCTATCTCTTACCATTGAAAACAATACAAAGCACAAATGAACAATAACGAGATCGCATTCACAAAAGGCAAAGTGTCAGCCTTGCTAGAACTAGGGTTTTCTTTGCGAGCTACAAGCAAGCGACTAAATGTCCCTTACACAAATGTGCATCGATGGCATAATGATGATTTTCGACTCTGTCGTAAAGAGGGCTCTGGCCGTCCACGCAAAACATCCAAACGTAGAGACCGCCTAATTTTGAGATTTGTTAAAGTTGATCCAAGTCTCTCGTTAACTGAGATGGCTGCACTAGACTCGTCCATTTCTAAGTCCAATATTCGTAGAAGACTTATTGAGTCGAATTTCAAGAGCTGTAAGAGGCCCACTCAGATCGAATTATCAGATCAGCATACAAAAAGACGTCTCAGATGGGCAATGAGTCATTGTCACTGGCGAAATCAATGGGATCGGGTTGTCTGGTCTGATGAGGCATCAGTCCGTCTGAAGGATAGTGATAGTCGATTGCGATTATGGATAAAATCGGATCAGGAAATTCCGAGACATTTACATCGTCCCCGGGTACAAGGTGGTGCGACTCTACTGATTTGGGCTGGCATTTGGACCAATGGCCGCTCTGAACTTCACATACAGCAAGGAACCATGAATTCTGAACGCTATGTGAATGTTTTACGAATGAACATTGGCCAAATGGCAGATCAACTTGGTGATCCATCGACTTGGTTATTTATGGATGATAATGCTACGTGTCAGTAGTGGAGTAGTAGAGTCAACTTATGCAAGTCTCAATTAGGACTTAGGACATTATCTTGGCCAGCTCGTTCTCCTGATCTGAATCCCATAGAAAATGTATGGAGTATTCTAAAACGTAACGTTCGTCGTTCACTGCTACCTACAGATGGCGTATCACAACTTACGTCACTGTTAAAAAGAGAGTGGAGAAAGTTAGATCAGTCAAAAATCAACGATATCATCGAATCAATGCCTAGACGAATTGGTGATGTCATTGACAATAAGGGTAAGGCCACAAAATATTAGCTTCTTAAGAACCGTTACTGCATCATAGCTTATCAGATTATATAAGGACATTTAAATATATTAGGGACATGAAATAACATGAAAAATGCTTTCTGTATCATACTTATGTTTTATTTAGTCAAATTTTAGGATGATCCACTTTTTATGAAACAGACTGTAGTATAAGTCAATTATGCACATCATACAGCGAATTCATAAAGCGGTCCTCCATCGACTAAGTGAACATAATGTGCATTTATAAACCCTTTTACGTAGACCTTAGATAAATTGATCGATATTACGCTGCCTACGAAATAATTAAATTAATTGCCGCATATGGAAGGCTTCCATAGGCAATTATCAGAAGAAGACTGAATTATCTTTCCCGGAAATTTAATGCGCGATATGAATTACTAGAATTATAGTCAAAAATCACAAACTGACGACATTTCGTACAGATCAGCGATAATTACCGTTCACTAGATCGTGTTTGCGGTTTATAGCAGGTTTGTGGAGGTCAGTATGCTCAGCTTCAGAAATCCGAGTGCGGACAGGGTCAGCCTGGCAGTCAAGGAAATCAATATCCTACTAATATCATCAGTAGATAAACGATTATTGATTTTGATTTCAGAAATTGCAATCTTATCGCCCGAATTAATAATGCTGCGACGATGCTCATGAAAACGTGTATAGAAGGAATCCAAACGATTGCATGCAGAAAAAAGGGCATGTTCAATTATTCATGGCATGCTATTTTTCTAATGCACGACCTCTTTCTGTGTAGCCAGTGTTTTTCTTGACAGCCGGCCCGTTTCGTTCATGGTTCAACAATGGAAAAGTTCCATCTTTTAAAAAATACACCGTGGTTGTTTTGCCTTACATAACCAGGCCTCCCACCAATAAAGAATTTTTAGGTTTTCAGGATATTTTCCAATTCAAACACACTAAATTTCATAAAATTGACGTCATCTGACTAGATCAATTTACTATTATCAATTTGCAAATGAAAAAATCTGATTTAAGGGATAAGGACCTAATATTTTTCATTGCATGGCACATGTCATGACCTGCGATCATGCTTAGACTTTTAGTACTCAACTTAATTAGTGTTTATCGCTTCTTGTTATAGATAGACTTACATGCAAATCATGTTCGGCAGTCGTGGCTTGTCTTGGCACCAACAAAAGCAGCGTGAATAGGCCCCAGTGAACTCTCGTGATTTATTTTTCCTCGGGGGTCATAATCCCAGGATCACGGAATTGATGTCATTTTAGGAGAGTCAGAATCCAGGATTCAGACAACCTGGACGTACCAAATGTTACAAGCCGCCACTGATTTTTGGTATTTCTTCCTAACTCTGACACACACTAGCTATTGCATGATCTAATAAGATAAAAGTTACGAAAAACAATGTTTAAGTTTATGAATGTTATAACTACCTATTTATATGCCTGTAACGGCAATGGCCAAAGAAAAGAAAAGAAGATTTCATAATAAAACTATATGATGAGTTTGGTTGGAACGTTGTTGTAACGATAACAACCAAATAATTCTTACCATTAGAGTTCGATGATTATTCTATTATCTGCGGCCAGCAGCCGCAGCCTTCGGAAAACTGAAGAACCGTGCTTTCACCAACCATGACCTGACTTCCTCAACGAAAGTTCTTGTGTACAAAGCCATCATTGTTCCGACATTGCTGTACAGCAGTGAAACGTGGACAGTCTATCGACGGCATATAAAACTGCTTGAACGATACCAGCAATGGTGTTTGCGAGCGATTCTTTGCGTTAGATGGCAGAGCCGGATAAGCAACGCCAGCGTCTTGCAAGAATGCAACATCAATAGTAATGAGGCCGAGATTGTCACGCACCGGTTGCGATGGGCGGGACATGTAACCAGAATGGCAGATTCCAGGCTACCGAAACAAGTGTTCTACTCAGAGCTTAGGACAGGAAACCGCGCAGTGGGAAGACCGATGAAGCGTTCCAAGGATGTCTTGATGGAGACATTGAGGAGCTGTGGGATTGACTCGGACAAGTGGGAGGACCTCGCGCAGGACCGCGCGGCCTAGCGGCAGGTCGTCCATCAAGCAGCGACTGACTTCGAGAGGAACCGACTGGAGGAGGAAGCCGCCGCGCGACAACGGAGGAAAGATGCGGCAACGGCGCCCAACATCACAGGAGCAGAAGACGGATGCGCTTGTGAGGTGTGCGGTCGTGTGTGTCGAGCTCGCATCGGTCTCCTATCACACCTGAGGACTCATTGACAAATCTTCATGATTAATATATGTGTCATGACTTTGACTGCCTACCGTCTGTAATAACTTCTTTGGATTGATTCAAATAAAGCATCTTGGCGCCTTATTCGACTCGAGTGCCGGCAACGATAGCTGCATTCTGTCTTTTGACATGAGACTACTGTTTGATTATCTACAGTTTCTTTAGATTTTCTATTTCCTCTGTGAGCTGACGTTTTCTTTGCAATCCCATTTCAATTTGCGAGCTGACACGTTGAAGAGCCACTTGGTCCAGAGGTTTCATCAGCAATTCTTGCAACCTTTTGTTGCCCTCATCGATAGTTCCTCTGGTACTTCAATACCCTTTTCCTTCTGAAGAATTTCAGCATCAATCTCAATGACCGATAGCTCTTGTGATGCACATTCACTGTCACTGCGTGATTTGTTTTCGTCATGGGATTTCAGCCTTCTGTAAAACTGTAAAACGCTTTCATATCTTTGCTTGGATTGCCTGACATTTGCCAATAAAGATCGATTGATCGGGAAGACTTCAGTCCACCGACGCGGAGCAAACTATCTTTGACTCGTCTGATAGCTACCAAAGTATCGTCCGATAAGCTGGAGCCGTGTGACTGAAGAATGGCTTTGTTGATTGAGAACCCCTTTTCTGGTCCGGAATTACCATGACTTCCAGAGCCTCCAATTGAGGAAACTTCCGAGTTCCACTCTCATCCTCGATGCGGAAAACTGTGTTCAAGAAATTATCAATCCTCAATGGTTTTGAGTCACTTTCTGTTGGTAGAAGATCTACCCAACTTTGTTCCACTTCTCTCCAATATAATGTTTGAGGACGACTTGATGCGTGGTCATTACCCTTCCATCTCATACAGGCGCCACTGTTGGCGCACCATGTCACATATGTCTTCAGAAGAGGCACTTGAATCAACAGCAAATACCTTTTGAAGATGATTATTCATACGAGTTGCTGCAAGTGTAAGTCTTGAGATGGCTGGCAACGACTGTGAATCAAGCTGTTTATTGGGATGCAAGTACTGTGAGAAGTGTGTTCTTCAGAGGTAGGTTGTCCTGTAGACACTTGGTTGCCGTTCTGAAGAACTGCAAACAGTTACAGATCGAATCTATAAAAATGAATATCGTGATTAGTTATCCAAGTTGGATAGCACGCTATGGAAAAGATCACTAAGAACACATGACTTCACAGAGGCAATTTTCGGTAAAATTTTCGATCAAATATCAAGGAAGATCTAAATGAATTTCAACACTGAAGATGAAATAGCAGATTTTAGGCTTTTTTATTTTTTTTCGGAAGAAGTTATGTTTATATGAAGAATTTAGGAAATAAATTTGTTATTTAGGTTATTTAGGTTCAGTGGCAGGCCTGCATAACCCTTTTTAACAAATCGTACTCCCTGGTTCACATCTTGTCGCTATCGGATTTGACTGTCATCTGACTGTGATCATTGATTAGCGCTCGCAAAAAGATCACTCTGGCAGCCAGATAAAATCTCTGCCAACCAATGCGAATCAGGCGTTACTTGTCGTCCACTTACAGCAAATGTTCTTTAAACATCGCTATTTCCTTGTGACAGCATCAGGAATTATTTCGTTCAGTAATTTTTCAAATGTGTATTTCAGTAACTTTTGAAATATGTATTTAAATATTTGTTTGATATAAGAATGCCAATGAAGATCAAGAGCAAGGTCGTGTACTCATCAATCCAGGCGAATGAACAGAAGCTCCATGTGGTTAAAATGTGGTTGCAAAGGTGGATTGCAAGACTAACGATGAGATAGGAGCAAGATTGAAAAGGCTGACATGGCTCTGACATGTGCAGCGTCGTGAGGAGAACCATCTCATTAGAAAGGCATCTTGTATGCGAGTGGATGGAAAAAGAAGTCGAGACCATCCGCGGAAAGCCTGAATGGCAACCGTGAACGCCAATATGAAGTCAAGCCTCGAAAGTGAACGACCAAGCAGAGTGGATAAGGAAAACTGGACCTACCCTCGCATACGCCGGACATGGGCGTCAAAGTGAGCATTTAGATATTTGGCCCACCAACCAAGTGAATTAAAAACCTATTCGAGTATGTCGATCTTTGTTTGCCTTGGGATTAGTTTGCCTCACAGTAAGTCTACATTACTGCTAATTCTTTTCATGTCTTGTGTAAGAGTCCTGGTGGCATGAGCGGCACCATAGCACCTATTAATAGTTCCTTTCAGTTGCACAATCATTCGACTGCTTTCATGATTTCATTATTATGTGTTAGTTCATGCTCAGATGTTTCCATAATATCATGAAAACAGAAGCAATCTTTTGAAAATCTTTTTAGCTCTTGCAAATTTTGCGCCAAATAGGAAACTCACATTTGACGCTCCACATTTCTCGGATATATTAATTCTTGTAAAACAAACTATTTTCGGGAAACGACATGAATTTCCCGAAGATAAAAAGAAATAGAAACGATACAGAGACAGATCTTGCGCCCCATCGCTAGCTGGCGCACATGCTTGTGAGCGGACAATTGGTCTGGCGTAACACAATCTTCATATAGAAGCTGAGGAAAAGTCTTTCTATGACCTTGTCCCCGCCTCTGTGGTTGCGTTGTCTACCACAGGTGAAGCTGTTGGGCCGGCTGAGGCCAACAGTCCTCCGCGCGAATGAGATTTCCTGCGAGTGCTAGGCGCTCCTTGTGCAACCTCTCACTTGGTGGTAGTAATCTGGCTCGTCGGTATAGGTCTGCGTTTGACACTCGTTACGGCCAGTGCACGTTAAAAGAAGTCCTCAATAGATGTGAGCGTGCACCATCCAGTTGTCTCGAGTGTGCGAGTCATTGTCAGGTAATAGCGTTGTACAGTAAGACAGTCTCAATGGCTGCACTGAAAAGTCTTGCGCGCAGTTCGTCGGATAAATCCTCTGAGGAGAAAACTATTCGACAGCCGGTGCTGTCCATGCCAACCGCCTCCGGTGCATTAAGTCCTCTGCGCAGCTCGGCACTCGGCCGCCAAGTATGTGAAGCCCTGACAAGTGTTGTGCGGATTGTCATTATGCGTCCCTGGAAAACAAAGTACCTCAGTCTTGGTCGACTTCACTTGTAGGCCGACTCGACTAGCTGTCATCATTAAGCTGTAGAGCATCTCCTGCGCAACCAAACAGCAGTGGACGAGACGATTGCCTGGTCGTTGGTGTATCCAAGAGATTCTCTGTTACGGCACTCTACTACCAAATCCGCCGCGCAAGTAGGAAGCCCTTGCTGTTCTGGGATAGCCACACGATCACCCAGTCCAGTAGAAGCACGAAAAGGAATGGGGCATGTGTATCGGCTTGTAGAATCCCCGAGCATATACAGAACTCCTCAGTCATGCCGTCTGGTGTCAAAACACGGGTCGAGGTCGCTTGATAAAGTGCTATGATTCCTCTAAAGGCATGGATGCACTCGATAAGTGATCAGCCCCTCTGAGAGTGTCGGTCGAGGCTGTCGAATGCTCTGCGGAAGTCGACGAAAATGATGATGGCATTGGTCTGATACTTAGTTGCCCCTTCTATCACCCGACACTGCGCTAGGATTTGATGGCACGTGCCACGGTGAGGTCGGAAGCCATTCTGTTCCGATCGAAGGAAAGGCTCGAGTACTGGCTTAACTCTGAGCAGCAGCACTTTATTGAACAACTTCGCAGTGCACAAAATCAGCGATATTCCACGGTACTCTTCAATCTTGTTCGAGTTCGGCTTCTTGGGTATCGCAATCATTAACGACTCGTGCCATTCTTTTGGTGCTTGATTGTCCTCCATGACACCGTTCATGACAGGAACAATAGACGCGATAACAGATGGCAGTCGAAGTACTTCCACCGGAACCTCATCGAGTCCCATCGCCCTTCCACAGCGTGTCTCCCACGCAGCCTTAAGCACCTCGTTCAGGGATATAAGACGACTGTCAAAATCTGCCGGTGAAGGCAGAGCCGCAGTGACAGGAAGAGGTAGAGTCATCGATTCAATCGGCACAGCATTGACGACGTTTGCAAAGAACGCACGCATTACCTCACCTAACTTCTAGAGTTTCGCCGTTGACATTCAGCTTCGTGCACATCTTCCTTCCAGTGGGGCGTTTGACCACAGGTCAGGCTTCAGCATTCCGGCGGTCCGAGTCATCATGGTTTCAAAATTATCCAATAGAAAGCTTTGAATCCATTTTTATATTGTTAATTGCAGTAAGCGATAAAACATCACACGTTTTAAAACTTGCATGCGGATCTTTGCTACTTTAAAGAAGCTTGTGAGTTAGGTAGAACACTTCTCGATCGATGTTGATACATTCTTTATTTTATCAAAGCTTGACGGGAGAAAACGGGCCAATGCTCCACACATGATCCACAGCAGAAGATGAAAGGTGAATAAGTCGGAAAAGTGAAGTGAGAAAAATGCATATAAAAAAGAACAACTAAGATGTAAAAAAATAATTAAATGAAACCGTGTATAATACTGCAAAAATAAGGAAGCTAAAAACACATTTGAAAATTACGATCACATTAAATAGAGCCAAAATAACATAAGAAAAAAATTGACGGTTAAATCCTTCAAATCATCGAATCTCCAAGGACTGAAGTCAGGGTTTCCGCGGTTTTCAAGGATCGCTTTTCCAGGAGTTTCAAGGAGCCTTCTGATGAAATTTCCATGAGTTTTCCAGGAGGTTAACACAATTGGATTTCCAAGCGGATTTTACATAATTCATGATATACCAAGTACAAGTTCATTACACATGCAAGTGAAAAAGCAACTGATTATAGCCTACAGTAGCTTTAACGCAAGTTTTCACTTCAGTCTTAATGCGAATCCCGAGTGAATATGACCAGTCCTTATAATTCATGAACTCTGGTTCTGATGAAAAATTCATAATTCGTAACGGTTTATATATTTCAGGCACTCGGAGTAAGTTGTCCCAGTATGGCTCAAACACACCTTTGATTATTTGGTCTACCCAGGAAAACTCCTCGGTATTACTAAGTAGATGGATCAAGACAAATAATCTGATAAAAAAGGATTTGACATATTTATTCAATTAATCTTCTCATTTGTTCATTTGTCCTTCCAGCGCATCATCTAAATATAATTTTCGGCGATATAAAAGAAGCAGTCACAGAACAAAAAATACTCAAGAAATCTAACGGTCACTTCACTGAGTAAATGTTGTTGTATGTGGTCATTCGTGTTATATTCAATAATCTCCAAAAAAATTTTTTCTGAAAATTAGGGCTGCGCGCGGTGCACAGTTTCTTTTGCTTGCACCAGTTCTCGGGCCGGTGCACCGAAATGTGCGAATTTTGATCAAATTGATGCTTGTGAAGCTTCAATTATAACTATCCAACCAGGAGAACATTGCTCAATTATATTTATCAATTAAATTCATGCTTCACGATAATCAAACTTCAAATATCAATTCAATTAACAATAAATTTCTGTATCATGAAAATGAAACATTTTGAAAATCACGATTGTGTAATTCAATTCACAATAAATTTCTGTATCATGAAAATGAAACCTTTTGAAAATCACGATTGTGTCATAAAATAAATAATGTATTTCCCTATGTTGAAGAAAAATGTGAAAAAGGAGACGGAAATTCGGCTATTCAAGTTCATGATAAATCTTTGTAGGCCATGGAATCCTAATTCCCGCGACCTCAGAATTTAACTAAACAAGAACACCAAAAAGAATCCTCGATTGGAAAAGGAAATGAGAATCTGCAGTCAACATGTCGTGTCCAGCAGGCTAACGGTCCCCCGCTAGCGCATTCTTCTTGCTTGAATTTTTTATCAACTAAATTGTAAGTTAGCGAGTTCTCACACGAGAGGATCCACTTGTATTCATTGGCCGATTCCTATGTAATGTTTCATACCAATCAAATTTCATTTACACTCTCTTAACTTTGAGCTCCGTGGGTCGGCATTTTGAAATATGATTTGTCTGACTAATTTACTTCGCTGTTGTGCAGATCAATTGGCGAAAAATCAGGGCTGGTAGCAAGAATCATGACTTTTTGAAGAAGCAAGATACTTTTCTTTAAATCAGGTTTTCCAATTTTATCATGTGTGCGCAGCCTGTATTAGTCGGTGATTTGTCATTGTTGCGTTAAATGTTCGTGTAATAATCAGCAATTATTATCCCGGTCAGCAGGATTGGCTATTTCTGTCAGTCAACTCGTATTTCATATGCCTCTGATGATTTCATACCAAGGCCTGTAGTACAAAATTTTGGATTTAGGTCACTTCTTATACGTCATGTCATTACATAATTTTGAATAATCAAAGTTCCTCCAGAAAGTTGCATCGTTAGTGCTGTACTATAAATGTGCTCCATTTAGCATGTGGAATAATCTAATTTAACCAAAACATGAGGACAAAAAATTGAAGAAAAACATAAACAGAGCATCAATAATGATGGGTCACGAAGACCCCTGATGTGAAGCGTTAACCAACAAAAATTCAAAAGGTCATCGCGAAGGAGGGCAACTTGCGTGCTCAAAGTTGAGGAGCACCAGCATACGAATTATGGAACCACGTGTGTAGTCACTTGGAATACAGTCATTAAGTGAAACCATGGAGACATCAGCCACCGACAAATGTGTATGTTGGTCCCTCGACATATGGCCTGTAGAGTGACCAATCACGGAAGTAAGTTCACTATAATCTGCCACGTGAATTGTGGGCTCTCTTCTCCTGTTTGTCTTCCTGCTTAATCACCAGGAGCTTTAGTCCGCACGCTCTTACATGCCGAAAGCGAAACGCTCGTGGATTGATCAGCCACGGCGATTTCGGTTTGCCAAGATTGCATACATGTGCTGTGACATTCTCGTCAATTGACTTCAGCAGCTCAACGAATCTGACGAAAGCAGCTACTGGAAAACCCGTCCATTTAAAACAGAATGGCTTCATCTCATGATGTCTCAGTGAAGAGAAGAAATAGAACACAAATAGTAGGCCTAATCATGAAAGTAAAATCGAACGATAAAAGTTACAAGCAGCGAAGCAGCTTAACGTTATTGATAGGTATGTCTATCACTTTTTTATGCATCGACTATGAGAATACGATTACATTAAAAGTTCAAGTTTGAGTGGATTACATATTTAGCAGTATTTAACAGGAACCCAGATAACCAGCCAACTCACGAAATTTGTATGGATCGATAGATCAAATGTACCAGTCGAGCACATTTCTGAGCAATTTGCATATAGGCATAGTCAAATAAAAAATAGGCTTATCTAATTATGAACTATACTGAATAAAGGCGTCATAGAATCAGGATGATGATAAATAGTCAATAAATCGCTGCGCTCCAACTATTGATTGAAAAACTTTATGACATGATACTGTACTTGTGTAAGGGGCACATTCATAGGCTTCAGCGAAACTTTCCATTCTCAACTGTTCGATATCATGCTGAATATGGGATTCTCACGACATCTGATCGCCCTACTACATCCGTTGTACATCAACCAAGCGGCGGTAGCACGAAGGAACGGCGAAAATACGAAGGTGTCAGGAAAGGATGCCCCTATCACTTCACATCTTTAATATCTACCTAGAACAAGCAACCCGGGAGGCAGAATTAAATAATCAAAGAGCAAGCATCGCAGGCCGTTGGTTTTCTTAAATGCGATATGCTCATTTTATAACTTGGTTAGCCGGGTCATGCTCAGAACTGCAGCGGATACTGAGCAGCATCGATGCAGTTTGATAAGAACGATTATCAAAATCGAATGCAAAATAAACCAAACTCATGATCATAGGCAACGCAAGGCAAGCCAGTGAGACCAACAGAGCAATCAAAGTAGGAATCAACGGAATTGAATTGGGGAGCCAACAGAGCAATCAAAGTAGGAATCAACGGAATTGAATTGGTGAGCAGTTCAAATACTTAGGATCGATCAAAACAATATGACGGCTCGTGCACCACTGACCTGAGACCGAGGATAGAAATGAGAAACGTCGAATGTGCTCATCCACAACATTTTGAGAAGACCGATCACCGCCCATGCTCATGAAAATGAAACTAGTTAAAACTTAAGTATGGTCAATTCTATCTTTCGGTATACGCTCATCAACTCTGCTGAAATGTGGTTCTGACGTCGCATGCTACGGATCGTCAAATGGATGTGAAGTTTACACAGATACGTGATCAATGATGAATCTTTCAACTCGTCTTAGAGGATTCAACATTGAGAAATCGATATATTGTGAAAATTATATTTTTATTTTTAATAAAATTTCTCCTGAAAATAAAGAGCATATCTACGAAGAATTCATGGCGAAATATCATCATTGCGTTCAGAAACTCAGCATAAAAAAGAATGAAACATC
Source organism: Prostheceraeus crozeri (assembly GCA_907163375.1). Classification (NCBI taxonomy): domain Eukaryota; kingdom Metazoa; phylum Platyhelminthes; order Polycladida; family Euryleptidae; genus Prostheceraeus; species Prostheceraeus crozeri. Next base: position 28,335 of record CAJQUW010012194.1, on the reverse strand, counting down.
ACAGAGAATGAAATCAACTCCATGAAACTGAAGATCAAGAATTGTGAACAATATCACCGAAAAGGAGCACATTCTCGGCTCACAGTACGTAATTGAAGATTTTCAGCTTCATATAAGAACATTTCGACACGCCATTTCCGGCGATACACATGATCTCCACTGAAAACTTGGTAGATTCATTGGTCGGTGAGAGAAAGCACCTACTTACATCCCATACTTAAGCTTGAATGCATCGGTCGAAACGTAGCTGCAGCCTTTGGATAGTGAATAACTCCGTCTGAGCTCAAATAGGGAAGAGAATGCTCGACTCGAATTTATTTTATCCCTACATACTGTCGATTGTCAAAAGGCCTGATGCAACTATGCATCGAACATACGAAGAACAGAAATAGGAAAAAATAAAATATACGAGGATATCGTGTTCGCATCCAGCATGTGGAGCGTGCCTCGTTGACTCCATAGATATTCAGCGCAACAGGAGGATGCTCAACGCTAACAAATGACTTTCATATTAAGTTAGCGGAACCAGTGTCAAAAAGAACAAGATAGTAGGCCAACATTGTAGAACAACATTGATGCCATCATAGTATGTCTCCACTCTTCCTTCGCGTTATTAAAAAGAAACATCCGCATGTGGTAGCTGAAAGTGGTGGGTAAGACAGCAAAGCATCACTGCATGCATCAATAGTAACGATGAAGTAGGAAACGCTATACAATGATTTGCCCATTCACCCTCCCATTTTCCATAGCGCTTCTTCGACTTTCACATCATTGATGTGCCTGCGAAACTGCACCGTGCATTAATGAACTTAGCATTTCACTTGCCTCACTTGCGATTGTTTCTCTTCTTTCGAAATAATTATAAGAAATGGAAGGATTAGGATAGAAGCACAGAATCATTTAGTTTTTTGTACTCTATTGGTTCCCATAACAAGAAGCTTCCAATCCATAAATTCCTGTTTACCTTATCACATGAGGACATATAGTTTGAGAGCCAATTCGCTAGAAGACTGATCGAGCATTCTTGCTCCGAGCACTGCAACTGTCAGGAGATGGACGAATTCAGTGTTCCGCTGAGCTGACTTAAAATGAATTGTCCCACTGACAATTTCGTGAACTTCCAGCGCCCAGTCAAAAAATTACCTGTCATCAATATGACATCGTTCTTCGGCTAGTCATCGCACCGGAATGATTCTTGCATGTTGTGACACCGCCAAAAAATGTCATCTCTTCACATAATAAAATCACGTTGTAAACACAGTTCAGCTACTGCAGCCCGTTAAAACAATGTATGTCTTCACTAATTTGGACCCACCAATTCCAAGAAACATTTTTTTAGCAGTGAAGCCTGAAATAACAGCTTCATGGCATTACCCAAAGGTGATCAAGATTTCGTGACTGTACTCGAACAAGAATGTCTCAAAATTCAAGAAAAAGGTTAGAAAATACGCGGCCATGTTTTATGGACAACTGCATATTCAAAAAATTATGCTCAATATTGACTGCTTCTAGGTTAAATGTCATCTAGAAGAACCGGCGAAATATACTTCGAACAGTTCCAGATCATACACTGAAGGAATTTTTAAATTCTATTCATCCAAAATCAGTGAACTTCGATAATCTTCGCGAAGTATTTGATTTATATATTTCCTCCGAGGCAAAACATATAATGCGGAGTTTTGCCAACCCTAGTCATGATCTAAAATTCCTATGCGACATGACTAAAAGAAAAAATGACAACTGTTTGTTAATTGTCTCTCTAATTTGTAATCAGGTTTGCAACGCCTGCTGCAGAATATTGAGCAATATCATAGAAGGGCTATTAATGTATTCGAGAACATCTCAATTGCTTCTATTCATTCTCAGAAGGAAATCTTGTCAAATTTATCTGGTGTTGATGAATACGTCTTTACATTGATTAAGGCATTGTAGACTTATCAAAAGTGCGGAATTAAGTCATTTCATACTAAAAACGAGTTAACTCGGCATTCGTGCGCAATTGACAGGGCAGATTCATCCGTCAGTGATAGTTGCCTGTCCTACTGATGCGTTAACTCGGGTTCAGTTTCTGAAGGACAACTGCTGAATGTGGCGTCAGTGACATTTCCCGTCCTGCCGATGCGAGTTAACTCGGGCTCAGTTTCCTGCTGTAGTCCATTGTCACCGTCACCAGTCAACAGTTGATAACGCTCGATGCAAGTCAACTCAAGTTCAGCCGTTGAAGGGTGAATTGCTCATGCCCAAATTTTCTAGATTTGTGGTGTGACAAGCCAACTATATAATATCAACCTTAGCTGAGCTGACCAAGTATCGGCACGCAAAATGATAATGTATCTATCAGCCCTAACTTCGAATAGATCACAAGGATTGTCTAAATCAATATTTTGACGGTTACACTTGGGACCCTAGGAGTCGGTCGTTTGTCAACCTAAGTCGAGTCGAGACGGAAAAAACTCGAGTCGATGCTGCATCCACTTAATGGAGCAAAATATGCGGTGCATTAGAGCACGTGCCTACGTTGACGGATGCTTCGTTAAATCGAAAAAAAGCATAACACTGCTCGTATTCAGGAAACCCCATCAGCGAGCTTAAGAAATACGACAAAAGCGGTCCAAATGCCATCTCAACGCGTCACTGAAAAATCTTCATTCCGCTACCGTAAGGTAGACGAGTTTCAAACTTCATACATGTTAAGCTCAAGTCCGTGACGGACATAAACATGATCAGAAGAATAGTATTATTCAACAGCCGATCCTTTTCAAAAGCATACAGAGATTTCAATTAAGCTAGGATTACATACTTGAGACAGGGATTTAGGGCAAGCTCCACTGTTTTATCTTCTGATTGTGACAATTTCTGTTATCTGCATAATTGGTCACACCGCTACACGTGTTTTTGGGATTAGTAAAGCAATAATACATTATTTTGGAATCACGTAATGAACTAGGAAGGTAGTCTGCTGCTTTCACAAAGCTCAGCAGCTATATACATTGATCGGACATCTAAGTTTTTCCCATTGAATTCATGAAAAACATTGACAATTGAAACATGTTTACAACAATGTATCATGACCTTCAGAAATCAAATCCATAGTTAATGACTGCATTTTATATAATTATGAACGAGTCTCTAACAATACATTAAAGGACGAGCGAGAATCTGGGTTGACAGCAATGATGCTTGGTAGATATGTATTTAATCATGTAATCAGATGTCTTACCATGCAATCACTAAAGAAATTTCCAAAGGAATGAAACTATTTTTGAAAAAAATGAGTTGTTATTTTTATATTAAATGGCAGCATGTAAACAAATCTGAAAATGTTTCATTTCATTTTACTTTTCTCAGCACTTTATAAACTCTTACTCGAATTGGTTTTTCATTCCCCCTAACACTTGTTCTACTTAATGGAGGCCAGTTTTAACTCATATCTGGATTTCGCAGCCGTGGTCCAGCTATCACGGCTTCGACTGTCTATCGCGGCTCCAGGCGGCTCCGACTCTCTACCACGGCTATGGCGGCTCGGGTTCCCACCCAACACTATTCAACATATAGTTTAGGTCAAGCCGGCCGTCAACGCGAGTCCGAAAAGGAGACATTCATAAAATGATGTAAACCTTACTACTGCGAAACTGCACATTTGTCGAGATCTGCCCGGCACCTCTTCTTCATAGACAAGATCAAAGAATCAGTCAATAAAAATACCATAGAAATAAATACAATGGGACGCAAATTGAGGTCTTCAATGAAATGATGTTCTTCCGTGTTTTCTGTGATTATGCGAGAGGCACTACGGTAAGTGTAGAGCCAACTCTCGGTCATAATACAGTTCACACTGTTTAGAAGACAATCATGTCGTTACTATTCCTATTGAGATCCTATTGAGCAGAAATCCACCTCAGCCGAGCCCATAGAGTAAGTATATTTAGGTAGAGTGGTAACTCAGCATCTATTAAATCTCCAATGTGTATGTATTCACTTTCGATTTTATTAAATGAACTCAAGGGAGATACAGTCGGAATTTTTTCCAAATGTGGGACGTACACATTAAGCAGCTTAGAAGAAATTACAACGGAATTGACTGATCATGATAACAAAGCAGTATGAAATGATGTTATTTTACATATCGTCCGTGTCTGACAGCCTTGGAGAGGTAATATCTGTTAAATTGTCAGCTTGATGACCTGCTATTGCTTTCATTCCCACCCTCAAGAGAATCTTCTTAAGCGTGATCATATCATAAGCAACCTGCAACTGGTGGAGCAAAATAACATAATCAAAGATATTGATTTCAATTAACTTTGAAAGATGTGAATGGGTCCACATCACTGTTCAGATTCAAGAAATGAAACATTAATTTAGTGAATCATAAAATCATACCGATGAAGATTGAATTAAAAACTTGAACTTTCAGCCAAGAAAGCACGAATAATGTCGCGATTTTTTCATGAAGACTTTCATTGTAATACAATTCATGAAATTCCCTTGATAATCAGCTTTATTTCCGCCTAATTAGGATGCTTTTTAGCAAATATTCATTCCTTTTGATATCCAACTTCTTTCATACTACTTATATAGGAGAGTCATCTCGGTAGTATTTATCAAATTGGAAAATTTTGACTTTTTCAACAATGCTCAAATAATTTGTTGGACCACGGGAACGTAATCTCCACAATAAACTGAATCTTTTGAAATAAAAATTTTCACTGTATACAGATGCTTTTTTGAGTCGACACTCTACCTCGATCACTACTCCATGGCCGAGCCGAGCCGAGCCGATGGCGGTTCGGTTCGGCTCGGCTTGAAATCATCTTCCCTCGGCTCGGCTCCACTTGTTCGAGCCGGTCGGAGCCGCGGCTCTTCGGCTTGGCTTAAAATATATAAGGTGTAGGCTAATGTGTAAGGTGTAAGATAGGTGTAAGATAGATTTTTATTTAATTTTTTGTGATAGGCTAACGGCAATATTTAGTAAATAGGCCTGCCATAGAGTAGGTATAGGTAGAGTGGTAACTCCGCATTTCTTAAATCCCCATTACACTTTCGAATTTATTAAATGAACTCAAAGGCGATGCGCAGTCGGAATTGTCTCCAAATGTGAGATATGCGCATTTATGCATTTTTCAAGAAATTACGACGAAATTGACTGATCATGATAGCGTAAAGCAGAAGGAAATTATATTATTTTACAGATCGTCCGTGTCATGACAGCCTTGGTGAGGTAATGTTTGTTAAATTGGCAACTCGATGACCTGCGCTAGCGCTTACCAGCTGAACCTCAAGAGAATCTTAAGCGCGATCAGGAAACAGCTGCGCCCAGCATGAAAAACTCACTATTCAAAGACAATGATTTCAATGAACTTTGAAAGATGTGGGTCCACATCACTATTCAGATTCAAGAAATGAAACATTAATTTAGTGAATCATAAATTCATGACGATAAAAATTCAATTGAAAACATGAAATTTCAGACAAGAAAGCATCGCGACTCTTTCATGAAGATTTTCATTATAATACAGATCATAAAATTCCCTTGATAATCAGCTTGATTTCCGCTTAGTTAGGATACTTAATAGCAAATATTCCTTTTGATATCCAACTTGTTTCATACTACTTATTTAGGAGAGTCACCTCGGTAGTATTTAAATTGGCAAATAATTTTTTGGACCACGGGAACGTAATCTCCGCAAAAAACTGATTCTTTTCATGTTAAAATTTTCACTGTATACCAGGGCTGTGGAGCCGGAGCCGAGCCGGAGCCGGAGCCTTAAGGAGCCGATGGTTTTGGTTGGAGCCGGAGCCGGAGCCGATTTAGCACAAAGGCTCCGGCTCCGATAGTTTGAGCTTTGATATAAATCTAGAATTTTGAAAGTTATTAATTGGCATCATAAAAAAATTAAATCATTTGAAATCTAAAGATGTCTTTTAAGTATACCAATGATCTGTCCTCCACGATATCTTTCTTTGCAGTTGCCGCCTTCTTTTGTATTATATTTATTATATATTTACACACATGTGTAATATTTTTTTATTGCATATGTTTCGTGAGACTAATTTCCATATTGACAACGCATTCTCCAAAATCCATTAATTTGAAGACTTGTTATATGCATGCTAACTAGATGATTGTAGATTCCTAGAGACAAGTCGCCATGTACACATTTCCAGTTCAGTCAGCAAAGATAATATAGCTACATTTCTTGCGCAATGTCTTAAATCTAATACGGTTACTATGTAGGCTATCATCTATCGGTATGGCTACTGGCAGAAGCTACTGGCATCTGTGACAATGCCAATTTCCTTAGATTGTATTGTAGGCTCTTGTGCAATCCCCCACCTACATTTTTCAAAACATTCGATTATTCAATTTGATTAATTTTGATTGGAGGGAACTCTTCACACTCACACGAATGACCTGACTACAAGTCCTCACATGACTATAGTAATAAGCGACCCAGCCACTTCTAGTAGCGCCCTATTATTTTAAAGGTACCTCATTCACAATGAATTTCCTTTGACTTAAAAATTCAAAGGGTATATTTCAATGCGAAAAACCCGAAGGCAAATTACAATGTTGACTTGCTGACGAAGTTTGCGACCATGACATCGCAATTACCCACGTAGAATTTTACAACAGCATGGAATGCTTCACTCAAACCGGTGATGCTGAAACGGACATCCAATGGTGCTGCATCTTTTGACCAGAGAAAAAATGAGGGGGGGAGGACTGCACAAGAGCCGTATCGTGTAATAATATTTCCCCAAATGTCATAGATCTGTGGATTTCAAGAATTTTCATCATTTTTTTCCGTCTGTCAACACTTTATGCTGATATCATGCTGACTTATATGTAAACAATAAAAAAAGACTGAGACACTCTCAATAAAGGCGCCTTTTGACCTCCCTTTTCTATTGTCTGTGACATTAAACCGCACGCGCATTCGAAAGCTAGCAAAGTAGATGGGATTTTTGCTCGGTGCTCGCAGTCAAATTTTTATTATGCATAGCACCCTGCAACATACTGTGTGATACTCCGAGTTCAGTTTCATCAGCCTAACCATCATCAGAGGAATAGTGGTAATGTGTTATACATAAATTGAATATAATAATATACATGAATCATTGATGAATTATTTAGTGCAACTTTACGCCATAATGAAAAATACGAAATTAATATAATGTAAGTTAGGCCTCAACTTATTACGTATGCTGCATGGAATTACAAAACTTGTCCTAAATTAGATATTTTTAATTTTTTTAAGTATAATTTTCACTTGTACATTTCTAGCCTACACTGCAATGAGGCTATCTAAATTACAATTTCTACAGATGATGAGTCGTGGGCTACCCACCGATCATATTATTCATGGACCACCAGACTATTGAATAAAGGCAATAACAAATAACAATAACAACCTAAGCTAGCCTATATACACTTTAATATTCAATAAAGCAATTGATATCTTTATTGATACGGTATATTTGGCTATATAGCCGATACCCTTTCCATGTTCGAGTAGATACAGGCCCTATAGGCTATTTAGAGGCATACGCTATCCAGTTTCATATTCAAGCTTTGTTAAAAAACTTATACTACTATTCGGCCCCTGTGACGGCTAATTAGGTATATCATCATCACTCATGTGGTCTTATTTAATGTAGCCTTGTAGTAGACTGGTTGCAGGCTAGGCCAATTTATATCTAGCCAGTGTGGGAGATCTTTATCTAATTTAACCAATCCTGGCTATAACTTTATTTTATCTTTCAGAGATAGTCAATTCATGCAAAAATATATGACAAGTATGTTATTTGTCATTATATTAGGCTATTATCATTTTATTATTAACTTAAGTCGTTGCTTGTTAATGAAAACTAATTTGATGATTGTAGCAAGCCTTTAAAGGTCACACCGTTATCCAAAAAACCCGTTCAACGGATCCAGGATAACCAGCATAGATAGAACCTGAATTTGAAGTCGGAGCCGGAGCCGGAGCCGAGCCGGAGCCTTTCACATCAGTGTCGTGGAGCCGGAGCCGGAGCCGATGAGATAACGCATCGGCTCCACAGCCCTGGTGTATACAGATACTTTTTTGAGTCGACACTGTACCTATATATCCCTACTCTATGGCCTCACTAGACGAAATGACTTGCTAAGTCTTAGTAAGTCTGATCAGATTCTTGCAAAGTCTTATCAGAACTTACTTTATTTAAGATCTTACATTTCCTGACCAGAAAGTATCAGACTTACTAAGTCTTATCTTTTGCAAAATAAGATCTTTTCAGATCTTACCAGTTGATAATTGAAATTGAAAGAAGTCAATTAAAATTTAAAACTTTAAGTCCGAATATAGTGCGAAGATCAGACGACATCAATGGTCTTGGTTGTTAAATGACCTTGATGGAACATCAGTGCACTGGATATATATGCAGACAAACGCAAAATATAACTATTTTCTACTCAAAAGATTTCTAAAAGATCACAAATGAGATCTTATAAGATCTGATAAGATTTGCTAATAAGATTTTGCACGACTGATACTTTCTGGTCAGAACTTGTAAGATTTCATTAGTAAGATTAGTGTAAGTCCTTTAAAGTCCTAACTATTATGATAATAATTTATAGAATTAAAAGACCTGAGTTGCAGTTAAGGCATAGAGTAGGGATATATGCGAGTAGGTAGAGTGTCGACTCAAGAAAGTATCTGTATAGTGAAAATTTTTATATCCAAAGATTCAGTTTTTGCGGAGATTACGTTCCCGTGGTCCAACAAATTATTTGAGCACTTTTGAAAAAAGTCAAAATTTTCCAATTTAATAAATACTACCGAGATGACTCTCCTATATAAGTAGTATGAGACAAGTTGGATATCGAAATGAATGAATATTTGATAATAAGCATCCTAACTAAGCGGAAATTAAGCTAATTTGCAGGGGAGCTTCATAAGCCGTATTATAATGGAAGTCTTCATGAAAAAGTCGCGATATCATTCGTGCTTTCTTGGCTGAAATTTTAAGTTGCTAATTCAATTTTCACTGGCATGATTTTATGATTCACTAAATTCATGTTTCATTTCTTGAATCTGAATAGTGATGTGGACATATCTACATCTTTCAAAGTTAATTGAAATCATTCTCTCTGATTCTGTTATTTTGCTCAACCAGTGGCAGGTTGCTTATGATATGATCACGCTTAAGAAGATTGTCTTGGGTGAAATTGATAATTCGTCAACCAACAATGAAAAAAATTAAAGTAAAGCACCGCAACAATATGCCCCATAAATGTTTCATTAATACCCAAGTATTGACGGAATCACTATGGATTTTCACTCTAAACACCAAGATCCCCAAAAAATATTGTCTCGAACATGGAACAAATAATTTCTCTGTAAAAATTGAAAAATGCAGTAATCATCATATTTTAATGAAGAAAGAATTTTTTTCAGAAGTTGGTTCTAAATGATTATAATGCGTGATTTTGAAGCTTCATGTGTTTGTCTTTTTAGCATTTTAAGTTAAGATGCAAAGCAGGGTAGCTAGCCTATAAAAATAACGTGTACATTGGGTGATTTTGCCAGACACGAAATTCCGTCGCTGACGAAAAATGATCTATCTACTTTTGTAGGAGGCTGTGTTCTCATCAGAAATCAATCAGAATCTGATAACTTCTAATTTATGATGTATTCTTTAATATGAAACCGACTGAGCTATCCAAGCTTGCGTCTGAATCAAGTAGTATACCGTCAAACTTTTTTCCGTCGCTGACGTTTTTCAAGGATTTTATCATTTTCCGTCAGATTCATCGACACCAGTCTGATCAACTGTGTTCAATGGCACTGGTTGTGAATGTAGCTTTTTCCCCAGGCAGAACGCCGTTGCGTCCTTGCAGTTAGGATGTGAACTACGCGTCATGGTGATAGCACGAGCAATCAGCGGGAGGCTATTATTAACCACCATGACGTTACCCTTAGCCGAGCATCAAAATGGTTTTCTCAGAAATTCGCCTCCTCTTGAGCTGTCGTGGCGAGCTTTGATGGCGAAGTCAGGTGCTGAGAGACAGCGAGGATATGACAATCGTCAGAGAGAGAATGACAGAGAAGGTTATCTTCATAAACGACGGGAACAGAAGCGGCTTCAACGACAAAGAAATTGAATCCAGATAAGTACAAAATATATAAAGCTAAAGATAGATTAAGAAAGCAGGCCAAGAGTACAGCAGCCCCTCGCACTAACCCATCTGACACGTCGTTTACAACTCGACAAGCACTTGGCAAAGCAATTGCTAAGACAGTTAGGAGTCTTCCAAAAAGAGAGTCTCCTGTCACAGATGTTCTTGTTGGCGTCATTTCATCTATGTCATCAAGTAGTAAAGATGCAATCTTTACAAAGTCGAGGAGATCGGTTCATCCTAACGCTGGACGACCTATAGACACGGATGCCAGGAGTGTGTATCTCTCGTTTCTATTGAAACCTGATATCAGTTACTGCAAGCCGGGAAGAAAGGATACCGTTTATTGCGGGAAAGATTTTGATGGATAAAAACTCGATAAACCAAAACATTTTCTTCTGTGGACATTGAAGGAGATTGTTCATATGTTCAATGATGAGCATGATGATATCAAACTGTCGTACTATGCACTTCAGAAATTAGTGAGCGAAGAAAAGTATATCTTCAAGCGCAGTGACTCAAATGAGGATGATTGTCGATGTGAGAAATGCGAGAATGTTGAACTGCTGTTGAATGCTGTCAAACGGCTGCTAGAAATTCTGATCATGAGCTGACATCAAAAATATTGATAGATCAAATCCAATTCATTCAAAGTCTGGTATTTTGCACAGACAATTTTGATTGCTACAATGATGAATGCAGTTCTTGTCCTATGAGTGATGTGAAACAGATCTGCGAATTTCTTGCGAGCTGTGAGAATGATGTGACATATTTGAAATGGATTCGAAAAAATAACATGTACCAAAAGTTGAGGTCACTGAACCTGGCTACATGATTGCTGAAACATTTTACAATGTTGTTAGCAAGAAATTCAAGCATCATGTGTACAACATCTTCAGGCAATATTCAGCTGAAGTTCATGAAAAGGAACCTTCAGACTGATGAAGTCCTTCTTTCTGTCGATTTTTCAAAAAATTATGATAACAAGCAAGACCATGAGATCCAAAGCGCTTATTTTGGCCACGAGGCATTCACATTGTATACGTGTGCTTGTTATGTGCGTGATGATCCTGATGTCCAACTTCCCAATGGTAGGAAAGTTGTTCTGGATGAAGAACATAGTCTCCAAGTTCTTTCTTTGGTCATTGTTTCGAACGAGATCGTTCATGAAAGAAACATCGCGTTTTCGAGTGATGGCTGTAGTAGTCAATTTCGTTCATATGTGCTCCGCTTGATGTCGAACTATCCATCAGATCTTAAAATCACATGGGACTACGGTGAGTCTCATCACTTCAAAGGACCGCATGATGGGATCGGGGGAACGATCAAAAGAATGGTGTACTCTGCTGTTTCTACACAGAAGGTCGTTATCCGAAATGCGGAGCACTTCGCCTCTTATGGCAATGAAATATCAAACATTGATGTCAGATATCTCGATAAGACCAACATTGTGAAATATGAGTTGCTTGATTCAGTGTACATTCCAGGCACCTTAAAAGTACACCACATTGAGCGGAAGAATTGCGATACTCTTGACTTTTATTGTCACTCAAACTATCGCAAAGCAGCTGAAAAAATCACCACAGTGGTGTATTCGAGTTTGTCTGAGCTTGGGGATGGTCCCAATGATTCGAATTCAGTGCCGAGCCAAGATGACCAGGTGCGTGATGTCGACGATGATCTGAGTGTGAGCATTGGTGATGTGGTTGTTGTGGACTACATAACAACAAAAAAATTATATAAGTTCATGGGTGTTGTATGCGATTGTGATGAGAATGATGTGCATGTTGAGTTTTTGAAGAAAGGTGTTCCGAACAGCTATACAATCAAGTGTGATGATGTTGATGTGGTGAAGAAAACAAGTGTGAAGCGCGTCATACAGATTTTTTGCATCAACAATCGAGGACAATATATAATACAAGAAACATTGGAACGATTAGACATGTAAGACTGATACAGGTACCAAACTTTTATACGAGTGTTGCAATTGCAATAGATGACACTCTTGCTTTTATAAAACTTGTTTTATCTTCACTCAATCATGCACTCATTTTTGCCACTTACCTATAAGTCTTTATTTAAGCGCCATGTCTATTCAAATGAATTTCATATTCAAATTTTGAATTTTTGAATAGGTCCTACTTATAGGCCTACTACAAGTTCAGGATGATATAAAAATAAGCACATGTAAGCAATAAGGTACGCGAATGCTAGACAAATGTTTTACTAAGTTATTTAAAGATATATGACTCAAAATCACCTCCAACTTTCATAGCGTTTAACTGGAAAAATTTTCCGTCGCTGACGAAGTTTGCTTTTTTAAATTTCACAACAGATGTGTGCCGGTCTATGCACCGGTATCTTAATAAATGTACATGTGTACAAGACAGAACACTCAAATTCGTTAGCACGCTATAAGCGATCGAAAGTATATTGAAAAAATCGCAAGAATACAAACAAGGACATTTGATCAATATAAACAAAACATAGAGATCGGCACACTTCCCCTTTTGTCTGGAGAAAGTAGGCCCTTAGTCAGGTAAAAGCAAAAACACAGTTTCAGTCCCAATCTCCGGCAAATTCATAGCACGGTCGTATTTCAAGACGCAAGTAGAAAACAATCGTAGTTGTTACTCCCTACGACGATAAGTCAGTCTCATAGTCGTCAAGGTACCGCGGTTGGTTCCGCGTCCGTCCCGGGCGACTTCTCGCGGTCGGCTGATCTTCGCCTCTCTTTGGTCGTCCTCCGCATGCATTCGTCTGCATCGCTTGCGAGTCTCTCCCGACTGCGTCCACGGTTCCACCTGTTTGTCCGACTTCTCCTCTGATCACGTCTACGGTCCCACCGATTCGTCCGACGTCTCTCCCGACAGCGTCTCTTGTCCCACCGCTTCGCTCGATTTCTCCTGCGGTCGCGTCTACGGACGGAATACTCATCGTTCCTCCACCTTCTGCATCGTACGCAATCTCGAGGTACTCGTCAGAGTCGCACTCTTTCCACCTTGACTTCAAGTTGTATTGGTTTATCACGGAACTTCGTCCTCCCGAGAACTGGACTCGATAGGTGGCTTCACCCACTCTCTCTATCACCTCCCCAGGATACTCGAAATCACTTCCACTACCTCTGCGGGTATATACTTTCTGTCCTACCCCATAGCTCCTAGAAACGCCTTTCATCCTAGCATAGCGCCTGGCCAGACTTTGTTCCTTAACCTGTCTTGGTTCGCTATTGGTCGACAAGTGTGACTTCATCTCCCGACCTAACAACCTCTTCACTGGTGATTCACCGGTGGACTCATTGAAAGTACTCCTAATATCATACAACGCCTTCTGGAGTCTTCGTTCAAAAGAAACCTCTGGGTGGGACAATCTCATTCTAGAGATCCTTGATTTCAGAGTCCTATGCATTCTCTCAACAGCGCCGTTCGCCTGAGGATAGTAAACGGAAGAATAATGATGAGCAACTACACATCTTCTCAAAAAATCTTCAAACTCAACGCTTTTGAAGGCAGTGCCGTTATCAGAAATTTTCTTTCGGGCATACCGAAAAGAGCAAAGATCCTCCTTATTTCAATAATGATATGTCGAGAAGAGCCGTTAGGGATTGGAATAGCAAAAGGATACCGGGAATGCAGATCTATCGCAGTGAGCAAAGTTTTACCTTCAGTGGATTCAATCGGTCCGGTCAAGTCTATGGCTACGGCCCACCAAGGTTTATCTTCTTTGTCTGCCACTGGCGTCATTCTCGACTTGTCCTAAGAACCGCTTCGAGAGCAAGCGTCACATCACTCACACAAAGTTTTGATATCAGATGCTAACCCTGGCCAGTACACAAGAGGTCTAAGCGCCGCTTTCATTTTGCTAACACCGATGTGGCCCTGGTGGTACTCCTGAAGCAGTTTGGAACGTAAACTCAAAGGGATAATTAGAGTATCACCCTTAAAGATCAGCAAACGATCCCCCATCCATTTCACTGACAACGCATCTCGAAAAGCAGAAAAATTTCGGACTTCCTTCAGATCAATTCCCCTCCATTGCTTGGAAATAGCCTCAGCTAGCCTACACAACTCCGGGTCCTTGGCTGACTTTTCCGCCACCTCTGAGATTTGGATTGGTATCACATCTCGAATAAAACAAAGAGTCACGTCCTCCCTCTCACCATCTGTGGCCTCACTTGAATGGACAGGATTTGGTGACAGAGCATCAGCCAGCACGTTAACCTTTCCCTTAATGTGTTCAAAATCAAACGTGAAAGATTGCATGTTCATAATCCATCTTCTCAATCTCATAGATAGAACATCAACTGGCTTTTCCAATAGTCTCAACAAAGGTAAGTGATCGGTCTGAACCTTAAAATTGCGTCCAATCAGAAAATTCCGGAACCTATTCAGCGCAAACAACACACCCAGGCATTCCTTCTCAACCTGCGAATACCTCCTCTCAGTGTCAGTGAGTCTACAAGAAGCGAACATGACAGCGTGTCCTTCTTGCAGTAGCACGCCACCCAATCCATACCCAGATGCATCGCTCTGAACCACAACTTGTTTGTCTGGCTGAAAGTATCTTCGAGCGTGGATATCATTCACAACATCTTTCAGGCGCTTGAAAGCTTCATCAGCGTCAGCAGTCCAGTCCCAAATATCGTGTGACAGCACTTGCCACAATGGCTGCAGTGGGGAACATTCGAATGACAGGCATAGGACGCTAGGCCTAAAAACGATCGCAATGCCGCAGCGTTCTCTGGTATCGGTGTGTTTAGGACATCATCAATCAACTTCCTGGAAACCATCACACCACTTTCAGACCACGTGTAGCCTATGAATTCAACAGACGGTTGGTGAAAAGAGCACTTGGTATGATTCAGTTTCACCCCCATGTTATCTATCCTTCTCAACACCTTCTGAAGCAGAACTGCAGACTCTTCCTCAGTATCCGAGTAGAGCAAAATGTCATCAAGGTAACAACAAACCTTAGTCAAGTCCGACAAGATTTCAGACATAAATTTCTGGAAAATTTCTGGAGAAGATGCTAGTCCGAACGGTAATTTGTTGAACCTGAATCTTCCAAAAGGAGTGGAAAAGGTAAGTACATCCCTGCAATCCTCGGCAACGGGAATCTGCCAAAATCCGTTCTTACAATCCAACTTAGAGAAGAAACGAGCTCTTCGGATACGACTCGTCATCTCTTCAACAGTGGGCATTTGTAGCTCAGGCCGTTTTTCAAACTTATTGACATAGCGAAAATCAACACAAAGTCTTACATCTCCAGACTTCTTGACACTTGTAACCAACGACCATGGGGGAACACCATTCACTTGGTTCCTTAACCTCCTCGATCACGCCATTCTTCACCATCTCCTGCAACTTAGACCGTACGGGTTCATGAAGAGCAATCGGCAACCTGCGAGCCCGAAAAGAACGTGGTTCAGCACCCTCCTTCAGTACAACACGACATGCTTTGGACATTGGAACAGAGCTCGGACCTTCAAACACGGATGATATTACCATCACGTCACCCTCCGTTCTAATAATTCCTAAACGATGACATAAAGCATAGCTGAGTAAAAAAAGATCATCCTCCTCACAAACAAAAAATGTAGCGGACACGGATTTGCTTTTATACTTCACTGACAGGTCAGCGATACCTAAACAAGTCAATTTCTTTTTCCCATAGTTATTCAGGCTATTATGCACTGGAGTGATCGTATGACCATCACAAAGATTCTTTACGCATATCACATTCACGAAAGCACCTGTGTCAACCAAAGCGTCAACAGGAGTTCCATCGATTTCAACGCTACGAATCACATCCTCGATCCTAGGCCTACTGGATACATGATAAATATCTAGAGTCTCCTCAGCAAGTTTCTTGGTTTTCAGACACTCAGTGACATGGGAAACAGTAGTTCTACTTTCCGAACACCATTTCGCATAATAGCCTTTCTTCTGACATTTTGAGCATACTCGATTCTGAGCGGGACAAGTGGAGCTATTGGCTAAATGTTCTGTTGAGGCGCAACGATAACAAGTACGCTTGACCTTTGACTGATCCGACTTAGCACCAGAAAAGTCGCTCCGACCTGACTTGGAGTCCTGCTTAACTTTATTTTTCAGAAAAGAAACGTTGGGCTTGGTAGGCCTACTCTCGCTTGAGTGAACAGCATTAACTTCTGCTTTAGTTTGAAAATCAACCTTGACTCTATCAGCGCGAGCAGTCTCCCATGCTTCAGCCTTTCGTAAAGCTAGCTCAAAAGTCAATGTATTAGGGTCTTCTGCCAAGAGCCGCTCGCCCAGCCTGGAATCACGTACACCTATCACGAAAACATCCCTTAACAAGCTGGCCTTATCGTTAGTGTAACCACAATCCTGCACCATCCTACGAAGACGACAAGCAAACTGACCTGCACTTTCACCATCTTTTTGTGAAGCGTGAATAAAATCTCTCCTATGGATAAGCAAAGAAGAACTAATTTGGAAATAACTATCCATGCGGTCAACTATTTCAGCATACGTCGATTTCGGGTCTGGTAAGCCGTCAAGAACACTCAAACCATCCCTACCTAGACACATCTCTAGCAAAGCTGGCTTCTCCTTATCATCCACAGAGTGGATAGAGCAGTAATTACCAAATAATCTCTTAAAGAAACGCCAGTCCTCAGCATTAGGATTAGCGGGCAACTCAGGCTGTCTAATAATTCCAGCCATAATCACAATAATTAAACGAGAATTATTTGGAAAGATAGCAAATAATATTATTAAGGAGACCTCAAAATATAAGTTTTATTCTGACACCATAAATGTGCCGGTCTATGCACCGGTATCTTAATAAATGTACATGTGTACAGGACAGAACACTCAAATTCGTTAGCACGCTATAAGCGATCGAAAGTATATTGAAAAAATCGCAAGAATACAAACAAGGACATTTGATCAATATAAACAAAACATAGAGATCGCACAAGATGAAATGTAAAGATGTTGCTGAATCTAACTTGTGTGATATAGCAAGCAGATGATCAGAGTTTAAAAATTGTGGGGTCAAATAACAGATCTATGGTACAATTCGCAGATTTTTTCTTTTGAATCCAATCGAGAGAATATGACCAGTTTCTGCGATCCGTCGCTGACGCTCGCTTCTAGGCCATATAATTTCTGAACTAAGCATCACTGAAAAATTCTATTTGTGGTAGCATCAATAGTCTCCCTAGTGTGTATGACAACCACAACATGAATGAATTCAATGCGTGACTTCATTCTTAAAAATCTGGAATTTCTCTCTGAAATTTCGTCGCTGACGAAAACAGGAATTTTCAATCTTGGCCTCTTGAGGTTGAGCATGAAAGCAATAGCAGGTAATTGAGTTGTTAATTCAACAAACATTACTTCTACAAGGCTGTCATGACACGGACGATCTGCAAAACAACATCATTTCCTTCTGCATTACAATCATGATCACTCAATTCCGTTGTAATTTCCTCAAAACTGCAAAAATTTGCATATCTCACATTTGGTGACAATACCACCTGTATCTCCCACGAGTTCATTTAATAGAATCGAAGGTGTATTCACATTGGAGATTTAATAAATGCGGAGTTGCCACTATACCTAATATACTTACTCTATGAGTTAAGGTATACAAAGATATTTTTTAGGTAATATCGAATTCTATATATTTAGATGAACTTTTGATCGCACATATATTTATGGGTAGGCCTAATCGCAATCGTAGTTATAAAACGAGGTTGATGGCTTCACACCGGAATGGGTCTTTCCAAAGTCTGATTTTTCTTCATTTTGACTGATTTTGCAACCTACATAATGAATAAATCTGTAAGTCAAAAAATATCTGTTATATAAATTTAAAAAAAACTACATCGAATTATTTCCAAAATTTTCGTGATTTAAATTACATTACGAAAGCACATATTTATCAAAGAATTAAAGTTCATTCATTTAGGCACACTTTAAGACCATTGCCTGAGGCTCTTTATTATTTGTCAAGGAGCATCTTGCTCAAATGGTAGCTTGCGTTGCGATAAATGTCTTTCTCAAAATTTTATGATAAAACTGATGCGCAATTATACGTGTATTAGCCAGATGCATCAGATCGTTGGAGAAAATGAAAAGTAGAAAACTGCGTATGAAATTTGAAAGAATAATAGACAAGGAAAACCATAGCCATGTATAAATATTGCATCAATGCAACCAGGAATCTTCATAAGACATGTTGTCATATTACTCGTCAAGCGCAGAATTTCCTTCACAATCTATAATTTGATGATGCAACTGTAATTGTGTCCAGCAAATGTTCTACAATCAGCACGTGTTAACAAACTATGTGTATATAGACCACAGAATTAGATTCATCTGCGTGCGCTTCGGTTTCCTAGAAAGGAAGAATTATATGCAACCTTAATGTCGAAATGGCACATCACAGAATTAGACAACTTGCTCCTTCTCGAATGGATAATTCGTGTATCACTTGTTATTGGAAATGGAAAACAATAAGCTGTCAGCAGGGGACACAGAGACAGTGAGAGATGCGTGCGTGCTGTGATGTCACTTCGCACACACCGAAACACACATCCCTGTCTTGGCTTCGATTCAATGTATCTACTATACAGTGAGTAATGCCGAGGAGAGGATGTGAAATCATCAATTGAACTAATTTTCGTACGCCTGCTACTTTCTTTAATAATGATCGGAAGGGCCAACATTATGGAGAAAACTTGTGGGCAATGATCTGAAGTCTTCGAATCTAAAGGAATTTTGGCAATCGAAGCACTTTGCTGGAACACACATTAATCCGCAAGCCACGCACGACTTTTTTTCCTATCTCTGTAAGGCATTAGGAATTCCTTCTTGCCCACTTAATAGGTTCCTCGATGTGCCGTCAGTTTCGTATTAATCACACTTCTAGCAAACCGAAGCAGATAAACAAAATATTTAATTCTGTGATATAGACACTGTACATTAGGTAGAATTTTAACTTTGTTTTACCCAACATCAAAACGGCTCGTCGGCTCAGCTTGAATATTTCAAAATCACATCGTCTCGCGGTTCGTCAGGTCGAGCCATGTAAAGGCCTATCTCTACTATTGAGAACTTCGTGTCTGAGATGTCATGTTTTTAATTCAATGGCATGATTTTATGAATCACAATGTGTCATTTCTTGAATCTGAATAGTAATGTGGACCCATTTACCAGGGATTGCGGAGTCGGAGTCCCGGAGTCCTAACATTTTTGTTGGAGTCGGAGTCGGACTCCGGCCTATCATAAGACCCGAAGTGTAATCCAAACAAATTATTTATCCTCGTGCATATAGCTGTTACTGTCTTGATGTCAACGTTCTCTATCAAACAAAAGTACAGCGACACTGCTGCATGCAAAGCTTGCAATAGTTGAGGGAATGAACCATGATAGTGAAGAAGGATTGTCTTTTCACTCGGTGATTTGATAGAGAAGACAAGCCCTCCTGGCCTCAATCACACCTGCACACCAAAGGTCACATCAGTAGTGAAAACTGTGCCCTACTTGCGAGTGGGTACATGGGTGGGTACATGTAAAATTTAGTGTTATGAATAGGAACATGGATAGGTACATGTATAATTCAGTATTATGAATAGGAACAAGTATGAGATCTGTTTTACTGGATAGGTACATGTGTTTGGTAGACTGGGTTGAGTACATTGCGTTTCGGAACGTCTATGATCGAACTTGTGTGGTTTGGTTCTGAGCACTTGGGTGCGTACCGATAGACGTCCGTTGTTTGATTTTGAATGGGTTTGCTCAATTGCGACTATTGTGACTATTGAAACCATTGTAATCAAGATGACACATTGATTTTCCTTTTACGTAGACAAACTATGCTATAAATATGAGATAGTTGTTTGATGACATACATAATGATGACTAGTATCCCAACGTCGTGGGTTGGCGCAAGAGACCTTGGATATTCGTTCAAAGCCATAGAAACTGTAACAAATCTCAGTGAAAATATCAACGCTGGTGATTTAGTTGATCGAC
Source organism: Prostheceraeus crozeri (assembly GCA_907163375.1). Taxonomy (NCBI): domain Eukaryota; kingdom Metazoa; phylum Platyhelminthes; order Polycladida; family Euryleptidae; genus Prostheceraeus; species Prostheceraeus crozeri. Next base: position 8,148 of record CAJQUW010012194.1, on the reverse strand, counting down.
TAATGGATCTAGATGAGCATGCTATGAATCACAATTCGGATCGTAGGTGGATAGAGGATTTCTCCATGCTACACTGCAATGATAGTGAAATTAGGAGGATCAAATTGGAACGATATGGAAAGAAGGAGACATCTGACAGTGTTTTATTAAAAAGTTCTCCCAATAAAAGTGACTTCAGAAGGAAATTAGAAGAAGAGACATTTAAATTATTATGTGAACGGAACTGCGTTAAATGTTTTAAACAGGAACGATCCCCTTCTCTTTTTACCATGTTCTCATAGCGTTATGTGTTCTACATGTTATGTACCCTTTGAAACTTCATCTTGCCCCCTTTGTGATGAAGAAATATCTTCAACAGTCACTGTATATCGTGCATGATGAGTCATCATGCACGTCTGTGATTGGTCACTATTGTGTCTTTGTGTGGCTTTTCTATATAAGGAGGACATTGTACCGTTCTATTTCAAGCATAATTTGAGGCTAATACAATGTCAATCAGCATGTCGTTCACTACCAACATTCCCATTTCAATAATTTACCGAAGTCAACTCTTCACCGGCAATATATTTTATTCTGCCGTGAATATAACTGGCTATAAAGCGGATTTGGTGGATCTGATGGAGGAAATAGTGAAGTATTTCCGCTGCGGAGAGGACGTTGGGGTGCAGAGAATGTTAATGAGAGTCGTGAACAACGCTCTTACACGAGTTGCAAGATTTTGGCTCAATGAAGTATTTCGCCCACCAGCTCAAACTGAGATTGTACCGGAATACTCTCGCTGTTGCTGCAGCAGTATCCAACGGAAACACAATACATGTCTCCATGACATTATCACCTCCAACTACTTTGACGAGAAGGGTGAGAAATGCAAACTGGACTTGTTCAGTGGACCGCCATCAGTAAGCATCAATGTGGCTGCTCAAGGACATTCTGAGGTGATCAGTTTGCGGGCATACTATGCCAATATTTTAAAGACTTTCCATTTAAAGCCCTGCTGTATGTGCTGTCCTATTTCAAAACATCTAATGAAAGACATTGAGCAGCTCATAACTGCTACAAATCAGACTCTAAGCCGATGTGAGTGTGTATCAGTTTCCCTCTACAACTTCTTAAGTGTTTTATGTAATTTTATAAGTACCAGCAACAAACTCTGCGTGATATGTGAATGCTTGTAAACTTTTGTGTGTAATGTTGTAAGTACTAAGAAAAAATTGTAATTGTATTATCTATTTGCATATTAGAATAAAAATGTCTGTAAAACGGAAGGCATCTTCTCGTCAATCGAAACGGTCCTTCAAACCTTCAAGTCAGTTTAAAAAGGCGTTGCGAAAGTTAAACAGGAAACATGATAATAAGAAGAAGTGTCAATTGATTCAAAATTCAAGTGATGATTTCATTCGCGATTTAGCTTTTGCAATACACAAATGTCTACCTATTTACAAGCCTCTATTGAATGCTGGCTCTTTGAATAGCATAAAAAAGTTTTCAAATCCAAGGAGTAGTGATAAGAAAAGGCGAAACTTAATTCAGCGCGGTGGTGGTGGGTTTCTAAGTATGTTAGATGATATTGGAAACAGTATTAATGGTGTAATCAATAGTCCGCTTGGAAGGTTTGCAGCAACTGCTGCAATGTTAATATAACGTTAGCAAATCATAAAGTGACACGTCATCACTTTGATTGTTGAGTCATATATAGGTGTATATAAGGAAGACGCTTTAATGATATTTTATCACTTTCAAGTGACAATTCATTTGCGCTGGTTGAAAGCTCCAAATTAGTACTTGTTGAAACATGACTCAGAAAATGTATACAATCAGAGAGGAAAGTGACGCTTTTGAGAAAGATCTCTTGAAGCTTCGTCCGACACGAAAGGTGCAAGGGATTGGAAATACATTCTACTTTCAAACCTTGAATTATGGTGATGATGGCTTTTATCTTCAAGTTCCATTCTTCCACAGTAATGGCATGTCTACATCAGGGTATAGCAATATGAGACAAATGCGAGTGACTTTTCCAAAATGGCAACAGGTGATTCTTAAAACTATTGACTCTTTCGCGAAAGAATGTGCTGAGCTGCCTGAAAGTGCTCCCACTCATTGGAGAAAGGCATTAGAGGAAGGAGTTGGTTACAAGGAATTGCCGGAATTCGATACACTGTTTTTAAAACTATCGGATCATTTTCAAGCATTCGATCTCTTTACAAACGCGATGGAATGTGAGGATCTCAAACGGGGCCGCTATATGGGCTTAGTGCACGTTACCGGACTTTATATTGGTTCACATGGTTCGACTGGTAAAGTCGCATCTTTACAAATGAAGGTTCTTCAACTAGTCTATGAACCACTACCAATTGATAAATGCTTAATTAGCATTGATAAGACTGCTTCAAGTGATGGGAAGGAAGAGAGCAAAAAGCGAGGGCGGAAATCTAAAGATGGTAATCCTAAATTGAAGTTGAAGCGCCAAGATGCTGACTTGAAAACTTTCTATCATCCTAATTGTGATGAGGAAACACAAATGTTTTAATTTGTAAATGTAACTTGAAAGTTTCTATTCTGAATGTAAATAAACGTGATCTGGAACATGTGTCTGTTTTGTTGTTCTAAGCAAAATTAGCGGGATGATGAGTTTAATGTTAATGGAATTATAAGATGACAGATTTTCGTCTATTCACTGATCGCACAATGTGTGTCGCTGGACCAAGTCAGTCCGGTAAAACTACATTTGTAACTCAATTGCTACAATATAGAAATGAAATGTTTAACAAGGAAATTAAGAGAGTCAAATGGAATTATGGAATATTTCAACCACAACTACATTCTGCACTTCGCCAGAAAGGTTATGAGATGAAGCAAGGGTTGCCATCAACTGAGGATATCAAATCAGGTGACTTACTAGTATTAGATGATCCATTACGTGAAAGCAAATCTTCAAAGGATGTAACTGAAATGTTCATTCAAACTGCACATCATAGGGAAGCTTTTATTATCTACATCACCCAAAACATCTTCGATGGAGGGAAAGAGCAAAGAACTAGAAGTTTGAATACACATTATTTGGCAATATTTAAAAATCCAGGAGATAGCATCAGATACATCCTCTCAGTAGACAGATATTACCTCAACAACCTAAAGTACTTTCAAAAATATCTGAAGATGTAACAAAGAAACCACATGGCTATCTATTTATTGATCTAACCCAGGAATGTCCGGAACGACTTCGATTTCGAACAAATATCATACCTAATTCCGCTGAACCAATGACAGTTTTCTCGGTTCACAGTTAGTTTTAAGCAATGTACTTTGTTGCCTTATTATTTTCAAACATGTCGTATTCAAAGATGGTAGTCATTCCTCAAGAGGAGTATGTACAATTGACTACATTACAAAGTGCACAGGAGGTCAAAAATATAGATCAACCTTTTACGAATCAACTTAAGGAACTAACACAAACGGATATGGAAATTCAGAAGATTAAGGATCCCTATCGACGAATGCAGTTAGCAGCTGAAAACATTGATGAGAGGCGACAGATTCGTGACAAGTTGCGACGGTTTATAACCTTGTCAACACCTCGACCATATCGTGTGCGCGCTGAGCGATTATTGACTTCATTGATCCACATGTGAAGTTCAATGAGAGAGGGGAGATAATAGATGAAACAACTGGTGATGTTATTAGAAATAGTCACATAGATGACCTTCTACAATATGCTGTCAGAGATGTAAGGCGAAAACTAGGTGCACCACAAGGGTGGACATATTTTCAGAAAATTTTATCTGATCAAAATGTACCTCACAATATTATTGGAGGACCGACTGTGAATGAGTTGGATAAGGGTCACTTACAAGATGGATTAAAAAGTAAAACACCCACGATGGCGGTCAAGCGAGAGCTTCATGATCCGATGATCTGCAACCAAAAAGAGCTACTAGGCGCTCAATGCGTGTTGCGAAGAGTATAGTAAATATTAAGCAAATATGAATTAAGCCTTGCCTCTCTCATATCATGTCGTTACAAAAATTTTGCTGTTGTTTGAAATCTGCGCTCGAAGGTAAAGGAGAAGAGGGTATTGAGGTTGATAGCAATTGTGTTAGCAGTTGCTGTGCGAGTAATACGCGTGCAAATCAGAACAAAGACGATGAGTACAGCAGTGAAACTCAGAAAGATTTATTACGACTTAAATCACCCCGCAAGTTTCAGTCGTCCGGAGGTTCTAGCCCGTGCAGCAGGTGTGAGAATAGAGAAAGTCAAGAAGTGGTTAAGGAGTCAACCGACTTACACTCTTCACAAAAATGCGAGAAAGCGGTTTCCAACAAGAAAATATGTTGTTAACAATATAGATAGTCAATGGCAAGCGGACTTGGCTGACATGCAACAGATGTCACAGTACAATGATGGCTATAAATACATCTTAACCGTAATAGATATTTTATCTCGCTATGCTTGGGCACGTGCGCTGAAATCTAAACGAGGACCAGAAGTTGAAGCGGTTTTTCTGAGCATTTTCGATGAGGGCGTGTTCCGCAAAGAATACAGACGGATCAAGGAAGGAATTCGAAAACTCTCATGTTCGAAGTCTCCTTAAAAAGTCATAATGTGGAATTGTTTAGTGTCAAAAGTGCTTATAAAGCTGCCATGGTTGAGAGGTTCAATCGCACACTGAAGACAAAAATATGGCGCTATTTCACTGCAAAAAATACACATGTTTGGGTAGGTGAGCTGCAGAAATTTGTTAAGAATTACAATGAAAGCTACCATCGAATCATTAAGATGAAACCAGTTGATGCTACCCCAGATAATGCGATGGATGTATGGCTTCGATTGTATGATAAGAAAGCGAAAACCATCTCCAATGAAAAGAAAATTAATGTTGGTGATAGAGTTCGGATTTCAAAGGTTAAGTCTACATTTGAGAAGGGTTATCTACCTAATTGGACTGAAGAAGAGTTTTTTGTAGATGAAGTAAATACAAAATTTAGACCCACCATGTATAAATTAATAGATTACCATGGCAATCCAATTGAAGGAAAATTTTACTCTTATGAATTGCAAGTAGTAGACAGAAGTGAAGAGGTGTATATGAAATAATTAGGAGGAAAGGTCATGGCAATCAAAGGAAATATCTAGTTAAATGGAAAGGATATCCTGATTCATTCAATAGCTCGATAACGCACCAGGATCTACAAAATGTGGAGGTGGGAGACACTCGTAACTTTTAAGCTAATATAGCATGTGACTTCTTCCATATATGAGTTTATCATGTCTACTAACTTCAACATCATTCTTCCAAGCAATAGCAACCCCAAGATATTCCCAAGTAACAAACCATCTCTATACTCCGTTGAATTCGCTAATCCAATTACTCTGCATGGACCCCATGAAGTTGCTCTAACTAAAATTACTTATTACAACGATATCAGTTTGCTAAAGAACAACTATTTTGAATTACATAAAGAAGTGCGAGAGAAGGATGATTGTTTTCGCATATTTTACAATAGTCTACATGGTACATGGGCTTTTCATCATCTAACTTTACATCCTTTTTCAACATCTTTACCATCTGTCCAAAACATGAATAAAATTCAAAAGGCATTTGCAACTCAACTTTTGATTCTAAGGTTCCCACAATGAGCTTCCAAGATACA
>CAJQUW010012193.1:0-59575 GCA_907163375.1 Prostheceraeus crozeri | reverse complement strand
GTCCTGTGTAGGTTCTGTATTGTTGGATGTAAATATCTACGGATCCAGAAGGTTCGGAGATATCTGAAGCTGTATCGTCGTCATAGACCATGCATCACGTCATGGACTTCCAACTGCCCCTCGGGATTCTGCTGAATCAGGACGACGCGGCACTATTGATATCTTTGTCTTTAACTAGTCTTGACTTCGTCGGTAATCCGGCGATGATCACGAAACATCCGCAAAATTTACATCCAGGCATGCTCCAGATACAAATTGATTGACAAATGCTTGAAGATACCAGAGAAAAAGGCAGGTAACTGCAACAACTTTTACTACTTTAAATGCAAAGTAACCCTGCTGGTTTAAATTATCCCATCTTACACTACGTGGTTAATACATTGGTTGACAAACAGCATAGCGCAATTAAAGAATTTCAGTTAAAAAAATGCTTCTAAACCGCTCTTGCCTAACACTTTGCACGGAGTGCATCCTCCATCAAGCAGACAGGCATTATCCATACCTCAGATGTTATTGGCATTATTTTCAAGAATGAAAGTTTCAATCTGGTTGACAACCAAGCACTTCCAGCAGCAGACAGGCTTATTCAGTGTTGACACGAAAGGAACTTTAATAACAGGATATTAGTCAAGACGTTTAACATCTACTACAAGTTGTTACACGTTAAAATTATTCTTACCTGATTCCATAATATCGCTGTTCGAATTCCCAATTCTTAGTATAACACGGACATCTCGATATTGAAAATTCATTTCACCCGGCAATCCAAAATATTACATCAAAGAAAACATATGAACCATTAAATCAAACAGTCTTACTGTTCGGAACCGTCTGATGTTAATTGACAGCGTTTCAAATTATATATCGAATTCAACAATAACGGTTCCATCCAATTGCTTTTTACTTACACAAAAATGCGACCTACTAGGCGCTGAATAGAAAGTTGTCATGTCATCAAACAACGTCACCGACATTATAGCAGTAATGCAAGAGGTCTACAAGAGGCTGAGAGCATAAATTCCATGACAAAGAACAAGCTTCTCGCTTATCTCAATGTAGTTCTGGATGCTTAAAAGCGTCGAGCAGCACCCGTATACTACATTCCTTCGAATAGTAACTGTGGCTACACTTCGAAGCCATGAATCTAGACAACTAGAATGCCGTCAACACTTACGTAGGAACTCAGTGTTCGTGTTTTAAATTATTCGTTCATTAATGTTGTTGCATATCAGGCAATAGCTTCACTGTAAGCATGCTCTCGTGTGCACGCACGAGTAGGTTATCAATAGAGAATGATCGAAAACAACTTACTGGGTAGATAGAACTGTACAGTATACGCAGCTTGATATTGAAGGTTGAAACCCAGTTGAACTTTCTAAGTACAACAAGATGACACATCGCAGGATGGGAACTTTGAACTTTTTATGAAAGCATGAGGTAAAGAATATAAAATATAACTTCAATTTTACTTATGAACTGCAAAATATCGATTTCACGTTGCTTAAATCAACTCAGGTCCTGTGCAAGTGCTGTGTTGTTTAACCCATCTTAACCTGCCAAGGGTGATTAAAACAATCACCCTTTGCTGCTCCGTATTCTTCTAATATAAATTCGATTTGACCGAGATCACTTGACTTTTGCTGCACGAGTTTGATACACACGTCAGCGAAGAATTGGGTTCCAGGTGGCAATTGATTGCAGCGCGCTATTTCGTTGATGACTCATTCGGGAAGATTACATCGCAGGAAAGAGGTTCTTGAAACAACTTTTCTTTTGGGTGGACCTGATGAGCAGTGCGCATTAGCTGGATACCAAGCAAACCAAAAGAAGAACGTGCTGATGTTATCAAGTCTCCATCATACCGAAGAAAGTTATCTAAAGCCAGAAATAATCACTGATTACAATGAAACGAAATGTGCAATTGATGTCGTGGACGAAATGTGTAGAATTTCAAGGTGACCGATGGTTCCCTTTCAAAATCTACTGGACATCACAGGTGTTAACATGCACATGATGTCCTGTACAAATCCTACATGGAAAGATGAGAAGCACAGGTCTGGTAGACGCTACATCCTCATGTCTTTAGCAAAGGAACTGAACTGTGTATTCCTTATGTAAATCTCGATTACAAAATGTCGCTGGAATCCATACAAAACAAGTAGAATATTGTTGAACCAATTTGTTGGAGTTTCAAGTACTAGCTATCATCTGTAAGAAAATGATTCAAACGTGATCGCTGTCAAAAACAAAAGATGTAAGATTTGTAAAAGCAGCGACGAAGCATGGAGAGACTTCAACTTGACGAAAATGCCCTGCAAAACATGTAGCACACACACTTACAAAAAGCACGTTGCTGAATTAACTGTTGTGTGTGAAATGTGCTCATCCCAGTGATAGCTTGAAACTTTTCCAGTATTTTTACACATCTGCCACTATTTCAATAGTAATCATTAGTAATCATTAATAGTAAAAGCGGGAATATGTACAGTTTTTTGTAAGGTGATTAAAATAATCACCCTTGATATGATAGGGAGTAAACAATGTCCTGGTAGGTTAAAGGTTAAAACAGTTGCTGAAAATATCTCAAGATCCAAAAGGCTCGGAGACATCTGAAGCTGCATCGACATCATGGTAAGACTTTCAAACACCAGGTTAAACCGACACCCTTCGTAGGCCTGGTCGGCAAATTTTCGGGCCTGCTGCACATCTGACGCAGCATAGAAAAATTCAGCGTAAAATAAATCGAAATATACTGACCTTGATAGAATTTTAAATCTTGCCGTAGGGAAGTCAAATTTCCTTCGATTGAACAGTCACTGTCAGCTATCTGAAACTCGTGTGGGAAATCCGACAAAGTATCATCCGACGCTTCCGTCAGTTCCTGAAAGAAATAAGTATCATTCAAACAATTGGTCATTGTGATAGAGTGTTAGATCTGCGTCCGGGAGACCTTGGTTCGAACCTTGGTCGGGTCAAACCTAAGACTTTTAAAATAGGTACACTCTGCATTCCTACTAAACACTCAGCACAAAAAAGAGTGAGAGTGGATAAATGACAACTCGGCCACATGAAAGAAAGGATCCGTGTATAATGTGCTTCCGAGTATGAACAGTGTTTATTCATTTATTAATTCTTTATTTTTTTATTTTATTCGTTTATTTATTCTCGCTATCCTTCAAATCATGAAATCAATATGACATAAAAATAAGTTGTCAGATTTAGTCTATAAGTAGAGTTTTGCAACTAGCCATAAATACAACTCAAAGTTATGCCACTGCGAAAGCTGCTATATTTATGTCTAATTGAATCTGACATAGATCAATTATGTCAAAATCAATAGGCCTATTTCCTAACATACGAAAAAAACAGATCAGATAATACTGTAGTTGATTTTTACCCAGATCTTGTTCATCGAATCATTTTAGTCAGTAAGATATTTATAAGAGCCCGAGTATAATACCACAACACAATGTATTAGAATTAATATTCGAATTAAATGTTAATTTTTTTAAAAGAAATCAAAGTATTCATATTTTGAAAGAAAGTCTAAAATCTACGTATGCGCAAATCACACAAATTTGGAACTTAAGAACAGCGAGTGTTTACCACAAATAATGCGGTGAATGTGTTGGAAAGCTTCCAGCAATGTTTCAGTTTCGGCTGGTAAGTAACATAGAAAATGACACGCGTACAACAACAAAGATGTAATGAGGTCATGATAAACACCAATCAGTTCATTACGAGAAATCAAGGGTTTCAAAATTCTCACAACATACAATCTCTGGAAAGCAATCTTGAATATGATATTAAAATGGCTGTCCCATGACACCCATGACAAAGTATTAGCCCAAAAGGATTCCAAGGCTTCTGATGTTATCGACAACTGGGGTTTCACGGGAACGATGCGTGAGTAGATGCCGTGAGAGATATGATCATCTACTGAGATTTAGCCGCTCTGAGATTATATGCTCCAAATTTAGGGTCAATTGATTTTCACGAATCAAGCTGTTGATATGCACACTAGTTTTTGGAGAAATTGCACATTGGGAGTGGTTAAATTAGTGTAACATCATCTGCATAGAGCACAGCTGAGGACGGAGAGTGAGCTAACGAAGCAGATAAACAGCTAATGGCCTAAAACTTCCATGCCTTTTCTGGAGAATTTTAGGTTATTCATTTTCAAAAGAATCTGATGCAATTGATTTATGGACTAGTATGATAATACTATTCATCTATGGGCGTTTTTAAACATTGATCGTTCAAGAACTCATTCTATACCCAAACTTCTAAGTAAACCTTGGCATGTGACATCTATAGATGATAAGCTGGTCTCGGAAGAACCAAAACTAAAGCTTTGATCTAATACGGAGGTTTATATATTGACAATTTGAGATTTTGTGATATAGCCAGGATTTTTCTAAAATCATGACAAAATATCCGATCAGTGCAGAATCTTATTGTTTGATGCTGCACCATATGCGATTCACGTTGGAAAGAACTTGAAGCTGTTTTCCACAACAGGGGTCTATGACCCACGTCAGGTGCTTCGTGCATGGACTTCAGAGAAATGTTAAAAGAAGTGAGTGATATGATCTCAGTTATGAGGAAAATTTTCCTCTCATCTTTATCCCACGTCATTATGTTGGGGGAAAATTAGGATCTTCCTCATGATGGTTTAACGTCACTACTACCCCATACTGGGGACTTGGACGGTTCAATCTGGAGCGCTTTGATCTTTTAGTCCGGATGCCCTTCCTGACGACTTCCAATGACACTTACGGGGCTCGACCTCTGCACCAAAAGATCGCTAAACCAAGCTCTCAACCACTGTGCCACAGAAAGACACCATCTGTCTGCAGAACCAGTGCTCACAAGGCGGGATACATGGCAGAAGGCCGCGCTGTTCTACGCCAAGAATTATGTCAAAGTTAAGATTGTAAACATGCAAAATCCCGACGACGCGTTATCAATCGAGAAGGGACATGAACTAGCCCAAAGTAAATCTCTGGAGACAGATTTGGCTATCAACAGGTCTTACTTGTCCATACTTGCATCAATTTTGAAGCAGTTCGAGGAATTTGGTCCTTCTCTCATCTAGGCATTTGATTTGATAAATTACACCAAATCACTAATCAATGACATTCCAGGAGAGTGTTATCAGCGAAAAGACCCTGACGCCAACATCCTTTGAATAGCAATTAATGGCTCGTCGAAGTGGCGATCTTCCTTCGCATCTGAATGGAAATTGGTTCCTTTGTAAATTCTGAAAAATATCCTTGCTAAAATTCTGTCCAGTAGCCGGTGTTGATGTCGAAAAAAACTTCGTCACATACAAAGGCATAATGACTGATCGGAGTCATCGAAGAGAATCTCCGCAAGATTGTTGCAATAAACTGTCCTTTTACAATCGTGAAATCGTGCATTGAAAAATAAAGCATGCTGAAAATTCACCTTTTTAGTTTGGGATATAATGAACCTCAAAAGGAACCTAAAACGAATTATTTGTCAACCTTTACCTGAAACCTAATGATGAGATTTGTGATACATCTGACAAGTGGGGCTATTAGAGAATGTAGATATCGCATGTTTAAGATTGCTTGAATAATAAAAGATTGTTTTATTCCCGATATTATTGTCACTCACATATGATTAAAATTCATAAGAATAGCAGATATGTTGTCACGAAGTTGCGGTAGTTATCGCCGGTCAGTCAGTGAAAGCATTTGTGAGCTTCTTTGAATTTTCAGAAATAGTACAGTCGATTGGTGTTTTTAACATCGAGACTAAAAAATTAAATTAAAATTCTTCTGCTGTGAGCTGCACGAGTCGAAATATGCACATAATATACATCAAGGATGTTGGAAACAAGCAAACAATTAACACAATTTCCTCGCACATTCAATAAAATGGTTATTCTAATTCCTGACAATGAGATAGCACCTTCAAATGCCGCGGGGATGGCGCACTCTGAAGCACATCAAACAATAGATATTTTGAAAAATCAAAAACGGGAAATCCGTCATTTAATCATAAAGTTAACTCATAAAAATCGATTTTGCGTGCAAGTGTAAAAAACAATGAAAAGCAATTAAAGAATTAAAGATCACAACTGGTTTATTGAGTCCAAAATTATTGACTTTCATCAACCGAGTCATCATATCTCAGCTGTAAACAAAATGACAACGAAGAATCGACCACTGCACTATAAAATCACATTGAATGTCAAGATCAACCAAACTATTTTGTAAATCAACAAGCATGGATCTCAGAAACAGAATAAACAGCACAATGCAGATGCAAATATATACCAAATGCCTGAAATGTGCAATCAAAGATCACTATAGAAGGGAAGTCTCATCTCAGCATGATTTTCAAATCGCTTGAGGACAAAAGGCTGTTCATGAGACAGCTCTATTTAGCAGATCGTGAGCAAGAACTATTTGTTGATCGTAAACAATGATCTGCGTTATTCACTTGCCATTTGCTTCAACATGCGTGTAATTTCACTGCTATTTGTTCATTTGATCATAAACACATATTTTCAAAGTCATTCACTGGAGAATAGGCTGTTTTAAGGTTTTATCAATTCACAAATTTGTAACCATAAAATGAGTCTTTCCGACGATCTTCTCAACTTCCGACTTTTTCCACAATCTTGTTATTTCGTAACCAGACTAAACATTAGTAAATCTACAAAAATTAGTTGTGAGATGTTGACACATCTGCCGTCATAAGTTTGGGAAGAGGATTCGTACACCAGGCTCCATATTTTCTCCGATTTTGAGCTCGCTGAAAAAGGATTAAAGGTGATCCAAACTTACAACTGTTCCTAACTCACTGACACTTGTCACTCACACCTGAAGCGTTTCTATTAACAGCATTAAATGCTGATGACGCAACAATGCTGAAAATTCCGATTGTAGTGTCGCCGTTTTCTAACTTGATGTTAAAAATGGGAGTGGTATAGAGCAAAACAAGGCGGAGAGAACATCTCGATTTTAATTACGGCAAAAAGAAGGGGAAGGGTCATGAACAGACTGAAATCCTACGTTTAGGCCTTTTCGGAAAACGCGAGACTGCTAACTTGACGTTAAATGAGGAACTTATTTTGAAGCATAAGGACATAAATATAGATTCACCATGTGTTGTAAGCCATTTTGGAGGCTGTCGGGATATATTGTAGCCAAGCTTGACCCCATTCTCACATTCTGATCAGAAGCATAACATGACATGAAATGACTTAAGACATTCCAAGTCAAAAATTATATCTCTAGACTCAGTGCTTTTCACTTAATCAGAGAAACATAGAAAATCTCTCCGAAAACTTCAATCTGCTTCTCATTGGCTTTACATGTGTCTTTCCTTGATCGTGGCTGACAAGATGAGGAACAGCACAGAACTCGGAAGACGCGCAGATTCGTAGTAACCAGACAGGGTCTGCATCATTTTGTAAAAGTCTCCTTCTCGAACCACTTCCTTGCGGAAATTCGTTCTGGCGGCCCACTGAGATAGATTGCCGTATCTCAGTGTTTGGTCTAGAGCTGACTTCCCTAAATACTGATGGTCACAGCTAGAACTAGTTTCGAGAGGCAAGAAGATCAATTTTACATTAAATGGAATGTACATTGAAGACTGAATTCTGACTAACCATAGCATTGACATCACATTTAACTAACACAAGTCAGTAAATTTAGATCGCTAAGAATCGAGTGGTGTGGATAATACTTCCACTTGATGAATTTATCACGAAGAAATTTGTTTGCCAGACCTGTCTGCAATCTGACCGTTGAAGTTCGTGGGTGTTCTTATAAGAGCTGCTTCTGCAATGCGCGCGCTTGGCCAATCACACAAGCCAAAGTGAGACGAATATCTATGTCAAATTCTATCGTTTGCTACCATTAATAGACACAATAGCTGTGATAGGATTATGTCCGCCCTAGACTAACCCACGCGCAAATTAATCTGTCTCTATGTGGCGGCCGGACTAAATAGTCCGGCAGCCAGAACGAGTTTCTGCAGGGAACGAGGCCGAAAGTGAGACTTTCACAGAATGATGTGCACCCTATGCCTACTACAAATCGGCACGTCTGCCGAGTTCTAGTGAGTTCCTCTTCTTGTCAGACATGATCAAAGAAAAACACGTGCAAATCCAATGGGACGCAGATTGCAGTTTTTGGCTAAAATGAAATTTTGTATATTTTCTCTGATTAAACGAAAAGTACTTAACCCAGAGTTATAATTTTTGGCATGGAATGTCTTCAGGTCGTTGCCTATAGTGTGCATGTGCTTTTATCATGCATCTAATCGGCAATGCATGTGAGAATATGGTTGAATGTGGATAAAGTAGCTCAAAATGTTTGTGTTTGCCGACATTAAGAGGCTCGCCAAATCTAAATGGGTTTAGCAATATAGACAGGGGTGTATGAAAATGAAAAGAAATGACCTGAAGACATTCCATGCCAAAAATTATAACTCTGGGTTAAGTACTTTTCGTTTAATCAGAGAAAATATACAAAATTTCATTTTAGCCAAAAACTGCAATCTGCGTCCCATTGGATTTGCATGTGTTTTTCTTTGATCATGTCTGACAAGAAGAGGAACTCACTAGAACTCGGCAGACGTGCCGATTTGTAGTAGGCATAGGGTGCACATCATTATGTGAAAGTCTCACTTTCGGCCTCGTTCCCTGCAGAAACTCGTTCTGGCTGCCGGACTAAAATGGCAACTATTCAGGACTGCTCTCATTTTTCAATAGAGGATGCTACTCAATATTCAGTTATTCTATTTAGATTATTACTATTGGCGCACCTACTTCGACTCATGATAGTAGTCTGTAAAAAATAGTTTTTGATTAAATTAAGCCTAACCTGTATAATGCATATATTAACTTAGAAGCTAATAGAATATCTGAATTAGACTTGACAAAAGCAATGAATCTTTGAAACTTACTTTGATGTTGCCTTCGATGGATACAATTCGTTTCTGGAGATCTGCAACCACAGTGTCGTTTCCTTCTACAAACGAAAATTGGACTTCTTTAGTAAAAAAAATGCACCCTCATCATCAATCCACATCACTCTGTCGGACACAAGAATGTTTGAAAAATCATCAATATTTTGGGATATTCATACTGTTGTGTTGTATCTATATATTTATATTGCTTCTCTCCTTCTACCCTAAAAATTATTTCTGTATATAAAGAATTTCGCTATCTAATGTCTCAAAATGATTTCAATGATCATGACGTTTTCTAAAAATGACCTGCCTAAAAATGATTTCGCATTAGAATATTTATGACTTCCAAACAATGCAAATTAAAACCACTGACATGTATCGCAAAATATTCATATTATCTTCATTTTAGACAAAATGCTATCAAGTATGTGCTTACAACCGGGAATATATCTGCAAACGTGCATGCATTATGTTTATCATACTCGTAATAATGAATAAATAAAACACGACTCCAAAAAATGTCAACGGAATTTAATAGTATTTCTACTATTGTAAGGAGAGCCTTGAATAAAAGGAAACACACTGATTGTAAAAACTAACTGAGTCTAATTAATTGTTATGCATACATGTTGGTGTCTTTCTCGAAAATGTCCTAATATCAGAAAACACTCGATCACCTTCCATGACTTCTTATCGACGATTGTTGATACCACGCTGGCTCATCGCATAGTAAGTGAGACGTTGAGTCCTATGAAGGCGACTGCTAGTGTTAATTCATTCTCATTGGGAAAATCACCAATGACGTTAACATGAACTTTTGCATTACTTTTACGTTTTGACGGTTCAGTTTGGGTGTCTTTGACTGGACTGATTCAGGCAGAGTCAGACCTTCGATTACATACAATAAAATGGAAACCGAAAAGCATCCGGGGTACACCTTTAAAACACGCTCTGTTATTTTAAGCCTTATGATACCTACGTTTCAATGGTTGTTTACAGACTAGACTAAGCCATCAGGCTTAATTAAAGCAAGCCATGCGAAGTGAAATGTGAATGATGGTTAAAACTTATCTAGCGTGCCCCTGGCCTATGTAGGTCCATCACTCATAAAAACTCATTTCCACACATACCGAGTTCTCGTAGTTCGATTATGTTGCTTGCCCTCATTTTCTATTTTCTTTAAAGTATGAGCATAAACCATAAACCTCTCATATGTAGCACGGACACACTGTGGCTAAGTGCTTGGCCTTGTGATTTTTTATGGTATGGTCGAGCCCCACTTGTCATTGGAAGTCGGTAGGAAGAACATCCGTGCTAAACGCACAACTCTCTGGCTGGAGCAAAATTATGTCTGCACCCTCCAAGCCCACAGAGGAGTAGTGACGTCGTCAACGCTCAATTTTTGTGATTTTATTGGTCCTTCTGCCTTTAAGCATTGACTGAATTACTCCCTGCATGTTGAAAAACATTTGTGGTTGTGACATTCGATTACGAGTCAACAGTATAGATTACACATCATCCTCTAAATACACAAGGGGAGACAAAATCAATTGCTTTGAACATTTTATGCAAACATTTGACGATGACTTCCAATCTAAACTTCGCGAGCTATGTTACTTTCTTACTGAGTCGTGGGTATCTCAACTAATTGCATTGATAAATCTTTGAAAAACAGAAGCAAATATTGTTTATTAAAGATGCCATACAAACTTCTATGGTTAGCCGCCAATGTGTACAGATCAAAGTTCTTCTATCTTAAACACTGGCATGCTACTTATGATAATTAAGATGAATATGACGAAACACTTCGTAGATGCATACTAAATTTAGAAAACTTTTGACTGAAGGTGATAAATGTTACCCTTCAATCGTGTACCATTCTGCACCTAGTTCGTCTTCAACGTGCTGTCATCGACTCATTGTTCCTCTTTATACATGCATGTATACATTTAATGCATGAGGGAGGAGGAAGAGCTAACACCAACCAGAAGATGAGAGGTAAAAAAATGGAAAAGTGAAGAAAGAGAAATTGTCCTAATCTAAAGTGCAGAAAAAATTGTTAATTTTTTGCCTAGTTGTATGATTCGAAAGGCTAAAAACTGGAATAATCAAAAGCTAGAAAAGCATGAGAATGCAAAAAAGTGGAATACCCGGTAAACGAGAAATAACTCATAAATGTCAGTCCGGGAGCTACTCACACTTTCTTCCTAAATTCGCGCACAGAGGGCTTAATAGCATGGATTTGTAGATCTTGAAACGCTGAATACAAAAATAAAATTCTTGAATGTCACTCACTTTCGGTTATAGGTAAGGTTAAAGGAATCCCATTGGAATCTAATGGTAAAATTCAAAAATTATCTATGGATTGTGAAACACTTGGCAATTTTCGTACATTTTCTTTTGCAGAAAAGAAACTATTTATCAGAATGCCATGAAATTTGAAACATGATTGAGTTCAGAACATCAATTTCGATATAAAAGTTGAAGTGAGTCACATGATTCAGCATTTGATGTCTGAGAGCCTCTACAAATCCTGAAATTCTCAGTTCAACAACGAGCATCAAATCGATGTGAAAGGAAGAAATTCAGCCATATATTCTATCGGTGAATTTAGGTTGGCTGTTCACTAAACTATATGTTGCAAACACTCAACTTTTTGGAATGTTTGACAACATTGGGAAAGAACATAACCGATGAATTCAAGTTTTCGCGAGTCTCAATCTAACTGGATGAGACTTGGTGAGGAATTTCAATTGATACAGCAATGACGTCGAGATTAGACATTAACAGCTCTGTAATAAGCAAATATGATCTAGTAGTGGTTCCACAAAGTACGAAGTTTTAACGTCTCAATTGGTCCTGTTGTACTCAGACGTTGCTGAAGCGTGATACCTTAGCCTGGAAGTCCTACGTGCTGAATTCAAATGTAGGGTGAAGGACTATGACCACAACTTCAAATCAAGCTACCACTAATCAACAACCGCAGAGGATGCACAAATATATTATCGGCATCTGATAAAAATTACTCTCTAAAGCAAGATGCAAGATATGAAATCGAAGTTACTCTACCAATTAAAATATCACACACATTTTCACAACCTACAAAATCAATGCTACATGTCCATGAACAATTTCCTCACCTCCGGACATATTGGACATGTTTGGCACAGGTCGGGGCGGCACAGGACGGCGAGGCACGGGCTTGGACGAATGTGTGAGATTCTTAGGCATGTTTGGACGTGGAGGAGCAGGTTTCTTTCTCATTACTGGCTTCGGAGCTTCTCCGGTTTCGAATCTGGATATTTCTTGATATGATAACGGTCTTTGTTTGGTGATCATTTTGTAATTACGAAGCGGAATACCTACATTCAAGGATTGTGATTTGTCATTCGCAGTCTGGGGCTGAGCTCGTCGCATTTCATTAGCAATGGCCTCGTCAAGGGAGAGATTTGTGCAGGAAGCAAACGAAAACTTTTCACGTCGTTCATCTGCGGTCTGTGGTTTTGACGAACTATATTGCGTCTCTGATTTGTCGACATCGCTTTGACCATCAATCGACGGAAACTGACCTCCATTGTTGTCATTTTGAATATCTATGTAGCTTGTGGGACATTGTCCTACATTCCCGTCAACGTCTTCCGCTTCACACCAATTTTCATCCACCCAGCGAACCAGCTTTACCCTGTCACCTTTGCTAATATGAAGATCGTCGCTTCGATCTCCATAGAAATTATATTTGACGACTCCGTATACACAAACTTCTACCTTCTTCTTTTCAACATTGATGGATGGAGGCCGTTCATAGTCATCATACGGGCAATCTACGATGATATCAACAAATCGTGTGGGGAAGATTCCTCGACGCCAATGACCATCTCCATCAGTTAATTCACCAAAAGTCCAATCGCTATCGAGATGACAAGTAAGTTTCACCAAATCACCCGCCACGAACGTCAATTCATCATTGTTTTCACCTATGAAGGATGCAATAGCTTTTCCATAAGCTTCAACCTGTACATCAGGCGTGCTAGCGGTCTCCGAAGTGAATGATCGAGTACCTGTACCAGTTCGAGATCTCACTGAAAGTGACCGTTCTCCGTTCTTTGGCTTCTCCATGTGTGTAAGAGAAGACGTTTTCTTATAAACCGCATTCATCTCTAGGCACCAATTTTGCAAAACTTTGAAGTCATCAGGTTCGAGGATTCGGACAACGTGAACAGGAAAAATGCCAAACTCCCCATGACAAATGCCCTCGCAAAATATATCGTCCACCACCCGGACGATTTCCAATTGATCTCCGGCATTAAATGATAACTCGCCGTCGATTTGTCCCTTAAGGTCACTTGTAGCAAGAGCACGTACTGGCTTTGGAATGTTGGCTTTGTTAAAAATCTTTGGCTGAGGCTTGTCTTGAAGATCACTTACTGAGCCGTTGATACGGCGAATGTGAGACACAGGAACAATTCCTTCGGACCCAGAATTACGCGCGTACCACCAATTGTTGTCGATCTGTTGAAGACCAACAAGAATATCCCCAGATTTTACAGCCAGATCACGATCTTCGTCTTTGTTGAACTCTTTCGTTGCTAGGAGAATGCATTCACTTTGAGGGTCATACGCAGGTAATTTAAGGATTTCCACGAAATTTGAAGGAAACATCCCGTGGAGATCTCCAATTCTTCCGTGAATCCAATTTTCATCTTCCCAACGAACGACTTCTATTATATCTCTCACATTAAAGTTGAGATCACCCGATACTTCTGACTGATATTTGAATACAGCCCTCGCCAAAGTGATGGACATGATATTGAATCCTGAAATGCAGTAAGAAATTTGATAACTTTCATGATCAAATTAGCAAACTTACAATAAGCATTATATCTCAAATAACTAAATAAGGAACCTAAATAAAGCTTCATTCATTAATGCTCATGCAATTGTTGTAATGATGACGAAGTTGAATTCCTGTTTCACTTCACTGTATAGAATATCTTCAATATGAGACATCAGAAACAATGCAATTCGTTGCAGACATTGATAAACGGATTTCTGTGTTCTGTTGAATGGCATATCAATAAGGCAAATCAAACAATCGACGGTTTTGTAACTCACTGCAGAGATATCTGTCTATGAATAAGAAAATGTGAAAGAACTAAAATATGTATGAATAATCAATTAATTCCTAGCCTTACTTTAATTATAAATGCTAGGATTATTTCACGCCTCCAGCTGTGGATTCATCATCAAATGTTTATTCAAGCATTTCAGATTTTTGAGTTCTGAGCTAAGCTTGAGCGCATGTTCCACAAGATAAAAAATGAGCAGTAGCAAACAAATATTAAGCAAATATTCATGATTACAAAGCTTGGAAAGGTTTTGATCGAGCACTTATGACGTGTAGGTACAAGGTGACGACGGTTTTCCCAGGATCCGGATTGCAGACCAGCATCATAAGATGGCGAACATGTAAAGTAAATTTCACATTAACCCAGAAAGTTTACGGCTCTGCTTTGCTACTTCGGACATAATTAAGAAAGAAAATGCTTGAAAAAATCAGTTCAAAATAACTTGATGGACACTAACTGTAGTGCTTCATTGATTGTGTGTGAGAATGCATGCTAAAGTTGATGTGTGGTATTGATGACTATCTTGGTACATCCGGTATAATTCTCTTACTTAAGATTCTCGCACTAGGTGCACGCATGGTTTGATAACAGCTAAATCCGTCATTGACAGCGATGTTCATCTGGGACTTTTTGAATGTGTATTGTATGCGCAATTCAATGTATATATTAATTCCTATAACGAATCCGCATAACAACTTGACCAGTCAGAAGAATAACACGTGGCATATAAATTTTTGCATAAATCTGCATCGCACGTAGAACTTTGAATTTAAGAGTGAATTTACCTATGCGGTGTCCATCGTTGCTACTTTTTGAACCTCTTCAAGAGCTAATCATTGACTTCTGTCACGCTCACCATCAAACCTATATACATTTTATATCGAATTGGTTGGAATTTAACGACATTGAACTGAAAAATATAAGCCAAGGTAATTGAGCACTGCTGATGTCAAGAAAATGCTGCGAGCACTGTCAACTGTTGTTATCAATTCATCGGTGTGAAATTATTTAATGAATTCATACTTTGTATTTTATTTATGCAAGCTTTATTGAAATCGACATACCAAAGAAACTGGATTCTCAAAGATTAGATTCTCGTGCGTATAAGCTTATCAACTCCAATGAAATGCACGAAGAAGTTTCACCCACAACCGGCAGAAGACAAAAAGAGAGAAAATAAGCAAAAAACTCTTTATGAAGATGGCAAACGACAAGTCCCATAACTTGCACAAAATACATTCCCAAACGCTCACAACATTTCACTTCTAAGTTAACGCGCTCTAAAAAATACAGAAACACACTTTTCCCTTATGATACCACTATTATCTGTAAACAATCATAGAGGTGCCTTAGTTGTGATACCATCTTTTGTCTGATTCTATATGTCTCATTCTTATTTCAAACATATCTGTCGAAACTGAACGTATTTGATCGGAAACCATTTATTGTCAAGAGCAGTATTGCCTATTGTAAATCATCTTGTGAAACTTGATTTTCATTCTTTGCTAAAATACACGCCATTATCATTATTATCATTATTATTCTCGATCCAAATGCGTCGGACTAGATGCACGCAAGAAAATCCTTGACTTAAATTTAGGCCTCTATAGACCTATATAAGGTGCGACAATTAAGCTTCCTGCAATACACAGTAAATTAAGTGTTTCATATCGATTCACATAAAACTACAAAATTATTTTCATGTGAATTGGCTCCATTTCATTGAGTGTCCAAATCGATACATTATTTTTAAAAGCAATTACCGCGAAAATTGTTTGATTGTAGTGATTCTTGGCGAACAAGTTGTACTAACGCAATCACAACTTTTGATATCAAATACTTGTAATTTTTCTACTTTTAAGTAATTAAGTATTTGAGCTTAAAGGTGCAGTTCGGTAAATTTCATGAACAGGTTTTATCACTGAAAATTAAAGTGTTCAACCGCTTCGACGGTTTCCTGTCACCTTCCCGCTTATCTGCTCGTTAGCTTGTCTGCAAATTCATGTCAAAGATGCCTGATGAAAGCCAATTCACGCTCACTGTGTAAGTGAGAAACAGAACACCGCTCTGAGACGGAGGTTCGCTGTGGTTGGCTGATAGAGGAACCTTGTAGCATGCAAGCAAACAAATCTCTGCAAATCTCTAAATGGAACAAAAAGACCAACAAAACAAAAAGAGAACAAAAAATAAATAGCAATGGAACAAAAGCATGACCAAAAGTAATTAGATTTTTCTTGAATACAATATATCGAACGATAATAGAATGAAATACATGCGGCTGATGACGGTGCAACACATTCACTCCCACGGAAGGCAAAATACGACAACTGATTGTACTATGAGACCTGAGTTCGCTGTTTATTAGCTGTCAAATTCTAAAATGTAGTTACTACAAGTACTCGTATCAGAAGCATGCGATTACTACACGAAATACGCCAATGCTGCAATTGAACTCTAGAAGGTTTTCCATTATTTGGAGAATCGAAAGATAAACGAACTAGAGCAGCTGACATGGCTCTCGTCTTTTTCTAGTCATGCATCACATAGATACTATAAAAATCCACACCCATTTCGTCGCCAAAAATCTCAAGTTCGACTGGCGCATGAATTGACAGTTCCATCTCTAATTTGGTCCGACTTCCATTCGGTTTTCTTAGAACATTCGATTTTTGCAAGAGAAAATTTTAACCACTTAGCGTCTCATTTTCAAGCATGGTGCAGCCTCCTTACTCAAGCAGAATAAAAGCTATCTGATTTTGCGCTATTTCTCCAACATCGTGTATCGTCGATTTTCTACATTATCTATTTCCTTGAAATGTTCAAAACACACAACACTGTGACTCGTCCAATGCTATTACACGATATTTTTTCTGCCTTTTGTCTTTCAGAAAGCTATAGAAGGCAAGCTCTTTAGGATCGTCCGCTTTGTTTGTATACTTATGTTCGGAGAACGGGTCCATGTTGTCGATTTTTATGTGTTTAGAGAACACAAGCAAGTGAGCTATGCAAGTGACTTCCTTTTCATTCTCTACCTGTATGTTGATCGCATAACTGATTCGTCACGAAGCATGCTAACAGTGGCGTATCCGATCACCGGCAGATATGACGCCATCATGTCTCCTGAAGTTGATGATTGCGGTTAAATGAGACATCAGATGTGCGTCTGAGTTTAGCAAGACTCACTAGGCATACAATAAAGAAGCCATTGAGATAATGTTGAAAGTTAGACCGAACTACACCTTTAACTTCAAAAATGTCCGATATCACCTCGCCGTACACCATATCTGCAGCACCCTTAGAAATTCATTATATCAAATTCCAAAAAAAAGAAGATTTATCGGCAATATTTTTCGTTCTCATAAGCGATGACATAAACGACTGAAGCAGGCATCACGATATGTCTAGCGACTGATAAAGAGATGGTTCCTGAAATATCACTGGTGACTGGGTCCATATGCCAAGTCATTCTCCCCCATTGGCTACACAGTATGCCTATATTTTAAAAAATGCTGCAGTAAGTCAAAGCTAACTACAGGCTCTTTGAAAACATGATGCAACACGATATTGATATTGACTAGGCAATGATTTTATATTGGGAGATAATCCTTTTCACAAAATCGATGGCCTAATAGGTAATAATGATAAAATTCCTTACAGTGGAGGTGGACTATAAAATCTAAGTATTTCAAATGGCTTTCAACACCAGCTGATTTTGTAAAGCTGACTTTTCTGAGCACTATGGCACTAACTTTTTCAAAATTGACCAAAAACTGAGTAGGTGCGTCCCATTTAAAAAAATCGATGAAGTTACTAAAAATAGCTGCATATTGCCCAATATGAAAGGTCTTATTATTTACACCAGACTTATGGAGGGTCAAAATTCAATAAAAAAAGGCACACAAAGCATCAGTCACAAACAAATTATCACGCATAAGCGCCAAAATCTGTTTACTCCTATAAAACTTAATCCTTACTCCTATAATAACTTATGGGATCATCTGAACATTGTTCACATTCTGATTCTGAAATGTAGTATGCTTAAGATGTCTCCATCTCATCATGTCATTGAATGGGTCACACTGTTCAATCTGCTCTACTGTAAATGATCCGTCTGCGTGATCACTAATACAGTTGCCTGTTCTCTGTCTACAATCCTTTGACGCTTTTCATTAGCATCCCACTCGTCAAAACAGGGTTCATTTCCAAAAGTCTTCTCACAAGATGTTCCTGAAACTCGGTTTTTGATGAAACTGTCATGGAAGTCATGAAAAGAAATTTATTTGATGTCGTGGGAACTATCTTAGCAACATCTAAAATCCATGCGCCTGAAAATAATTGCCGGAAAACAAATTGCCACTTGAGGTATCGTGGAAGTATGTGGAGGTAGGCTTAAGTAGGCCTATTTTGCGTCATGTCATGTCACCTCATTGTATCATTTTCAAATTCCTCGTATTTTAAACTTGTGATTATCTTAGTCTTTTGTACCTATAGATGATTGCTGGACGGTAATCGGAAAATTTAGCACATATAAATCAGAAATGATAATTTAAAATCTTAGAAATATTTGACTCTTTCCAATTATTATACTATAACTAGTCAGGGCATCTTCCAAATATTTTGCAGCTGCAAGAGGCAACTGATTATCCAGTCAAAATTTCAGGAAGCTGTGGAAGTTGAGGTGCTGCTAGGAACGCTCACGACGTTTTTCATGATATCCTTTTGTACGAACACCCCTTTTGTTTCATACTCAATGAAAGCCTCATTTGCATTCATTGTATCTGCATTGGTCTTCGTTAGACATCTCCGAAAGAGAACACGCATTGCTTGGGTCAATTGCCATAATAGAATGTTTGGTAAAATTGTGATGTCGAATTTCGGATGTCTGCATAAGTGGAGTGGATGGTAATTATTCGCGGATGAATGCTTCGATATGCTACTTCAGTTCACAATCTAAGCTTGACACCAATGGGTATAACAGTGTGTATAACGCTCTTGGATTTACTTCATTCATTATGTTGCCGCAAATAACATTGAAAACAGTTGCCCACGATAACAATCCATTTCAACTTCCCACAATAAAAACCTCAGTTGAATACGCTCTCCTTCTACTTACCTGTATATCTACATCCATTCCTTAATTTTCTTTTTTTTATTTGACATTCTATATTTGTCGTAACAATTGTATTGCTGATAATACCAAAAACATCAACATTTTATAAAAAATACTTTTTATCTCTTCTATTAGCAGAATCTTTTTATATTCCACAAGTACATTTCACAAAATCTGCAAAATGTAATTTTTTCGCTACCTGATTATTATTGGATTATAAGTTTAAAATTTAGTGGCGATTACCTTGATATGAACGGATAAATATGTTGTTTGATCGGAAAATATGCGCGCTTATGAATATACCAAAAAAGGACACTGTGTATGCACAATATGGTTTTTTTACTATGATTCATGCCATCTGGAATTCATGTAAATCGGCATCTCAAAAAGTGTCTATAGATTAGCATCCTAATATACGTGCCACTAATTTTTGGGTAATAACAAAATATTGAAAAATTTGCGCAATAAAAATACATAAAGATCAATACCGTGATTGCGGACAAAGTCAGAAAAATAAAAACGCAAAACCTAATTCGTGAAAAGAGTGGATACCTTGGTCAATACGATCAATCTGCGATAACAGTTTTTTTTCATATCCTCCATCTTTGATTTCTGACGCCTTCCTCCTCTTTTCATTCACGATGCTTTTTGAAAGAGATGTTTTTTGCCTGTTTTGACCTCTTGGTTCTGCGCCTGTTCCTTTCTAGCTTCTCGATATCGCTCAGTGGAATTTCTAAAGGACAAAATCAGTTTCTTGGATACGTCAAAATAACGAGCATCCCCGCCATGCAAAGCGCGTGTATGACCTTTGACTGTTCTTTGAGCAATAAGGGAATTAATTCTCTTTTTGATTTTCTAC
Organism: Prostheceraeus crozeri; assembly: GCA_907163375.1. Lineage (NCBI taxonomy): Eukaryota > Metazoa > Platyhelminthes > Polycladida > Euryleptidae > Prostheceraeus > Prostheceraeus crozeri. The sequence continues at coordinate 39,525 of CAJQUW010012193.1, read as the reverse complement.
TATCATCTTTTTATCCACCGAAGCCTGTCCACATCTCAAACAGAGAATGATTCACACGAATCATTCAAGCTCAGAAGAAGAATTACCTTTTTGAAAACAATGGAGTAAGTAATCATCAAGTTAGTCTCTTCTTTTACTCGAACATCTGCAAGTAAGACTTCAAGGGATTGTTTGATGTCAGATACATATACTCATTCAATTGTTCGATGATCACTTCCGCAACTGTTACGTTCTCAACCCATCGAGTCGCACAATACTTCGGTCGTACGTATGGATCATTGCGAAACGTCAATAATCCGCTCAACGAGACACGCATGATCTTCAAAAACTTCCCAACAACTTTGCAGGAATTTCATCACCTCAATGTGAACATGGAGAGTAGTGACGTTAAACCATCATTTTTTTAATATATTTGTCTCCAGCTCGCGGAGCACCGTCAATGATGTGTAGGAAGCAACTTCCAATGTCCAAAATTTGCGTATCATCATGTTCACGAGATTCTTCAACAAATGATGTGTTGCGATATTGACATTTGAATCATCCATTATCACCTTCAGGAGTTTAGAATTGTCCATGTCATTGACAGCTCCCTCAAGAGCTTTGTGAAGCTCAGCTGTAGCAGCATGTCCAAGAAATTTAGAAGTCACGCATCTTCAGGGCTGCCACTCTTATCAAAAATAAAAACCGGAAAGTCAAATCGGAATGGGCCCCCGTAAATTGCGTAGTCGTGGGCCCCTTCAAAATAAGAAACTTGCGATCACTCGATATCACACAACCCGCTAAGTTTTGAAAGCGTTCAAACAGAAGTTGGGTCTGTTCTAATAAAGATGCTTCTGAATCCTCACAGTTAGCAAGTAAATGTACGAAATTATTACTGATATTTATTCAATCATCAGCTTTAACAAGGTGCACTAGAATACATGACTCGAACAGTTACTATTTTCAGGAGAACCGTTTTCGAAGGTTGGACTGAGTATACTGAAAAGACCTGTCTACCTGCCCCAAAATGCAAAATCAGCATGAAGTTATTGAACGATTGACGATTTCAGTTTGATATAAAGACTGCATTTTATCGAAGTCTACATGTAGGTCTATGGATGATTTTGCTTAACTGTTTCAAAGACAACTTTCTTTACTTAGTTCAAAAATTTTACTTTTAAATTTATAATGCACTATTCTCGTGCAGCTCTGTCATTTTCTATTAATCGTGCCATGACGTCACACGGTGCAAGATCCCGTCCTTATTGTGAAGAATTTTTATGAAACCACTATGAAATTGTTGTCCAACTGTTCGACGTTTGGAAGACTGCTGGTCTGGAAGCGGTCTGGTCACAGAAAATATCTTCATACAAAATCCATGGTCATCGCGGTCTAAATGCTTGGGCAGGCATTTACGTAGGCCATTTTCTTTGGGAGAGCCATTATTCTTTCAAGAAATCGAGATTGTGTGGTAAAATCTTCCTTTCTATGCTGTATAAAATGTACCGAATGTCATAAAGGATAGGAATATCTTCATGCAGGATGCAATGCCAGAGCACTACTACAGACCCATCGTCAAAATTATTTAAACAGCAACTATCCTAAATCTTGGATTGACCATCATTGGAGCCTTTGGAATGGCTTCCGATGCCACCAGATTCAATGCCTTGTGACTTTTTTCTTTTGGGCACGTTTGAGAAATGGTGCATTAGAGTCATCCTATGCATTTGGATGAACTGGAAAACAAAGCTTTGCACCGTTTTCTGCAGATCGACGAGCGATTGCGTAGAGATATGCTCTTGCGCTGTTGACCGAAGAATAAGATTGCGTTCAGGCAAATGGTGAGCACGTAGAATATAAATGTTATAGTGGTACTCGTGCTAGCAACTGTTTTCCTTTGAATCATAATTAACTTACAGAAATTAATCATTGAGTCGCTAATTGCCATTGCATCAACAACTTTGAAATTATCACTGCTAGAATCCGCCACGTTACATAAACAAAATATTGAATCAATGTCACACAGAATAAATTGACGACTAAAAACTATCGCATTTTCTCAATATGAGAAAACGGAGTTCTATATTGTGCCCAAATATTACACATTACAGAAGCCATGCAACTTAATATACTATTTACTCTGGAATGAGAGAACGATTTGATACAATCCATTACGGGAAATACTGACGTTTCTGGGTTTTTAGCCGTCATCAGTGCAATATACCTGTAAAGAATCAGTAACTCACATGTAAATAAATCATCATCCGAAATACAGACATCTATAATTAATGAAATACATGCAGTTGAAATATCATTCTGTAGAGTACGTTTCCAAAATTTGAAATTTGCAAACACCAATACAAATAGCTAGTTGGTGTTTGCAGTTCATGCACGAAGCTCAGCTGCCGGATTCCCAAGCACATCCACCTACCGATGGGTTTGTGGAGTGCGTTGCTGATCTACTGCACTGATGGCGGCTAAAAAGTCAAAAACGCTTGCAGTTGAAGTTGCCTGAAGAAAGTTCATCAGTCCTTTTAGCTCCGGCAATGATTCAAATCAAACCTTGCTCTCATCTCTTGTACTTCAAATATAATAAAAAACAATTACAACGTTACAACAATTGCATTAAGAACAACTTTTGGCTTTCAAACAAGATTATGACAGCTATTTGATAAAGGTTGATCCGCCATGGCATAAGTAAACGCAAAGTCAACTAGAAAAGAAATCCTTATAACTTCTGCAGTTGTTTGCGAGATTTCAATTTTCGCTGGTGTCTTCGCAGAAATTTAGCCGCTTTTGCAACAACTTTTTAGCAGATTTTTCTTTCATATTTTTCTGGCAGACGCTTCTTGAAAGACACGTTTTGGAGGGCATCAAAGTAATCTGAACTCAATTCATAATAAACTCCATAATCACGTATTACAACTTTTTTGTCAAGCATTCCCACCAAAATTTATTTCTTATTTCAAAACCTTGATTACTTGCGTTTCGTCGAGTTTCTTAGGATTGACGAAAGGATCACTGACTTCCTTGTAGAAGAATCTTCTGCTCAAGAGTCAAGCAGATTTCAAGAAAGCATATGCTTTGAATTTGATCACCCTTAAAAATTACAGGGTTTTTAAGGTCCCCCAACAATCTGTATAGCCCCGTTCACAATTTTAAAAGAGCCCTACATAATCTAAAAAGACCCCCATGCAAGGGTGGTCTATCTTCAAGGGTCCCGGTCTCAATCCTACAGACGTCACAATCTCAAAACGGGCCCTTCGGAGTCTCAAAAGGGCCCCGCGATCTTAAAGGGTCCCTTCGCAGTCTCAAAAGGGGCCCTTCGCAATCTCAAAAGGGCCCCTCCCGATCTCAAAAGGGCCCCTTCGCAGTCTTAAAGGGCCCCGTTACGATCTAGAAGGGGCCCCTTCGCAGTCTCAAAAGGGCCCCTCACAATCTCTAAAGGGCCACCTCACGATTAAAAGGGGCCCCTTCGCAGTCTCAAAAGGCCCCCTCGAGATCTTAAAGGCCCCTTCAAAATCTTAAATAGTTCAAAATTCAAATTATTTGTTCCTTGGCAAAACATTTTCTCACTACTTACTTTAACTTTTAAAAAATAATCCGGTTAAAAAAAAAATTAAAAAATTAAATCCGGTTAAAACCGGAGGAGTGGCAGCCCTGCATCTTGTCATCTCCATCTTGTCATCTCTTGCAGGAGATGTTTACACTTGTCGACAAGAGGACAAGAGGACTTGTCGTGCCTGAGGAAGGGTGGATCACCCGAAAGCTTGCCAATAAAGAAATTTCGAAGAGAACTATACCACTGAAGAATTTTTTATTTTATATAATTGTATGCAAAATTTTTCGGTCATCATCCACAGACCATCTTCAGGTAAAAATGAAATTCATTAAAGGTTTAGTAGTGCTATGTGAGCAATTCAAACATAAAACATAGTTCAACTTAATTCGAGTAGGGGATGTCAAGAAAGGATGGGCAAAATGATTGACATCAATGAAATATTAAGATGAAAGATGATGATGATATGCGACAGGTAGTACTGGGCTACAATTTACCAATAGCAATAGAAATTGACCTGACTAGTAGTTCAGGTAAGAGTACACAAATATAAAAGGAATAAAGGTGGTAACTGCATAAAAAAGGTTAGTTGAAAAGGAAGTTTCGATAACTGTCGAGCTCATTTTTGTTGTTAATAGAGGGCTGCAATTTGTTGATAAAAATGATTCACGTAAAAGGATATTAGTATTGTCATTATCATAGGCAAGAATTGAGCACTTAAGATTTGAGATGTTGAAGTGACAGTTTTGAATATGTTTATAAACTGAGGATGTTTCTATTGTTAAATGTTCCTTGTAGCGATGGTGGAAAGATCTGATAGTACAACCGATGTAAAATTTTTTACATTTGTTGCATGTGATTTGGTTGATGATATTTTTCTGATTACACAATTCGCTTTTATTCAATGGACAGTTGGTAACAGTACAATTGCTTGATGAAGAAACATTTTTCTGTTTCAAATATTACCGAATGGTTTTATTTTTTCTTGTTAAACGGACACTTATGTTATTTTTTCGAAAAATTCCTTTTATTCTTTTGTCCATTTTGTCCAATATATATGGAAAAGGAAAGTAGAGGTTGTTTGTTGAGCCACTTCGGATCGTTCTTTCTTTTTCTTTTCAAGTTGTTGACTGTTGAAATATGAATGATTTCATCATTGTATCCATTTCTTCTGAGCATGTCGTCAAATTCTCTCTCATGCTTCCTGTATATATGTACACTGGAAAATCTTTCCGATATCCTTTTCTCTTCATCTACGATGTAATTGATTTTGTTGTTAGTTGGCATACTTGATTTAAAATGCACGAATATATTTTTCTTCGCTTGCTTTTTATAGAATTCGAAATTAGGTTGTTGTTGATTTATTGTAACGGTAAAATCGAGTGGACTCAGTGTTTTTCTATTTTTTTCTAGGAATACGAAAACAGATACGAAACAGAAGCCAGCAAACCTGAAAGGGAAATGCCTATTGGTAATCATTTGATATGTTGGTAGATCTTGACATCAAATTGGAAAAATGTATTGTTCAATATGATACGTAATGTGTCTTCAATCTGATTCAGAGATATGCCTTTGATGCGAAGGATGTTGATTTCTTCAAGTTTGCTGATTATTGCTGAGATCGCGTCTTCAATTGGAATAGACGTATACATTGAGCAAATAACATAGCTGTAGGGAAATAATTGTTCTTCATTGTTAGCGGTCTTAATTGAGTTTATTAATTCTGAACTTGATTTCAGATGAGTTGGAATACACGTTGTCACTTTGGAGAGAATATTCGTCAATAGCCAAGATAGTTTTTGGTCGGTCCATTTTGATTGGAAACAATCGGTCGGATTTTCATCTCTTCGCTATTCTTCAGCGTCTCTATTAGGTGATAAAAAATATGGCATCGTTGAATTCGTAGTTATATAACTGATGACTACGAAGCAGAAGTTCAGTGCATGATCGAAGGAGAAATACATAACTAAGAACGACGTTCGAAGAGAAAAAATGTCTTGCCAGCTGACGATCCTTCCACATCGACCCGTTAAGTGGCAAGAGAGTTCGGTGATATCTCGCACATGTCAGTAGACCGAATTTTGAAAGCAGAAAACTGTAAACCCAAGCAAACCTGCTGTCAACAGATGCCGTAAGGCGGGGTGACTTCGGACAGTTTTGAAGCTTAATTCAAATTGCTAATTATTTAAAAGTAGAAAAACTGCCAACAATTGATACTAAAAATTGCATCTGCACTGCACAACATGCCTACTAAGAATCACTTCTATCAAACATTTGCTGCGGTATTCTTTTTTAAAAAAAACCTGTGTGTCGATAAAACACTCGATAAAATAGAACAGATTCCCATGAAAATATCGACATAAAACATTTTTATTTTACTGTTAATTACGAAAGTGAGTTCGAAATGTTCAGTCACACATAGCACCATGCTTTCTCTTGATCTCGACGTGCTCAACATTGTCACTGAAAAAAATAGACAACACTGTTAATATTGTGCATGTAACCCTGTAATCATGGATTCGTGTGTTCGTGCATTCATGCTTTCTTTATCTGTATTTCAGGTTGAGTGTGACCTGTGGCTTATTGAGTATATTATCGTCTGTCAGTAAACTAACTGTTGTCTTTGTCTTATGTATCCCAACAATTGGTAGCAGAGCAAACATGAGTTCAAATGTTCCACCGCCGCCTATGAGAGAAGAGTCGTCGTATGAAGAATGGTTTGGCAATTGGTAACTCCTCTTCCCGCAAAGAAGCAAGGACCTGCCATTCTGCTACCGCTTCAAGGAAAAGCACGGGACAGTGGGCGTAATTTTCCGTCTATAGACGGATTTCCGTCTATTTCGGACGAAATTTGTTGGGTCACGAGATTCGTCAAAATATGCAATAAAAATATAAGGGGTAGGGGGTAGGGTCTCATTTGTGCATGAAGTCATCAAGTCAGTCTGTACTTATTGGTATGCTTTTGATGCTAACTCTGATGGTTGCCCCTGAATTTAATAGTTCGTGAAGAACTTCGTAACAAACTGAACCGGTGCGTTAGTTTAGGATAATTTCTATACCATAGTCAATTCGTTGCAGGTGGCGATAGGCATGTTTTTCGCGATTATCGAGGTACCGCATGTCTGGTTTCTACGCTTGCTGGGTAGGCGCGTGTGAATTCTTTCAAGAACAGGGAGTCGAACTGTGCAAATTTTGTCTTTTGAGCATGATTCTAGCCTACCGGTACAATTATCAACTAGCTCATGCTACAGAATGATTCTCCTACACAATGGACATTTTCTTGAGCAGGTGCTTTGCAATCATTAGGAAATTAATGACTGGATATGCCTCATTTGCGTAGCCCGAGGTACAGTGTATGTCACAACACAACCATGCATTTTGTTAACATGTATCACAAATTGGTTTTCATTCTGTGTAAGCCTCCCAGCTAGACATTGGAAGGATTCATTTTCCCAGTCAATGTGTCCATTCTTTGATTGTTTGAAAAGTTTGCTGCTTTACTTTGTCATGTGCCTTCCATGCATGTACGCTACGACGTAGACAACATCCTCATGATTGTCTTCTTATGCCAGTTTTTGTAACGTAGGCCAATAAACGAACATGTTTTTTGGAAAGGATGAATTTTGACCACTTATAACATGTACACCTTGTACTCTAATGGTCAAACAAATATTTTTTATGAAGGCAAACATTCTGTAATTATGCAGTTCATTTTTCTGTGTCACAGGTTCTGTGATGACGATCTTAGGTTTGTTCAATAGACATACCGGGGTATGAATGATTAGTCCCTAGGCCTATTAGTTCACAAAACTCAAATGTGCCAGTATTGATAAAGTCACTGTAGCCGCTTTCTCCGTTGAATTTTTCAATTTGATTGAATTTCGTTTTCAATTTTGCCTATATGTATAAGCCTATCCATTTTTACCCAGTATGTAGGGCAAAGATTTCAGTTTCAGTGTCAACTAGCCTACAAATTTTGAAAAGTAAGCTTTCACTTATTACTGAACAACTCGCCTGTACCAAAAGGATAAGCAATGAGCCCATTTTGTGTTGATTCAATGTAGGCTAGATCTGCTTCTGTGTTTCATACCGATTGACATAATTTCTACATAAAACTGATGATTAATTCATTACATATGTCAATAACATGCTAATTTGTATGAAAGTGTTTTATCTGTTGTATACTTAGCCAGCCTATCATGAATTAGCTACCGATATCGCTATGCAAGTCTACAAGTAGGTATAGACTTTTAAAACTGTGTCATTGCAGCAAAACATGGGCCTCAGGCCTGACATCGATCAGTTGAAATTTAGGATTTTGTTTGATTCTATTTAATAGTACACTGCTCTCCTGATCAGTTTCGTAGGCTGGACTGGTTGCCTACAGAAAGATAGAGACCTTATTATTGCCTTCAACTGTTTTTGCACACAGAAAGTCTAATAAAAATTGTGTAACCAACGTATATTCAACATGATTTGATAAATTCAACGATTCACATGTTCAAATTATCATGATATCCTTGATGAAGGAGTTCCATACATCCCCTTTCCAGGCGAGTGAATGTCTCATACTATAATCCGTAAAACGGATGCCTTCGATGACTCTAAGGTAAAGAACAAGTTTCGATGGCAATGGCTGGAGGAGGAGGTAGCTGGTGAACCGCTAGGAAATTGGCTGAGGAAGACATCCACCCCTGGTATCTGTGTCTGTGTACGTTGTGACAGGATTGTCCTCCGGTATGGTTCAAATGGCAAGGTGTTTGAACGCCATGCTCGTTCACAGATGCATTCATCCAACACCGAACGATTTTGTGAAGTACTATCAGAGGCAAGTGTAACGAATCCCTCTCAAACAACGTCAATCAGCGACAGAACTGTCAATGCGGAAGCGATGATTTTGACTTTTATGTTAGAAAATCACCTTCCCTTTACGCTTGCTCCGAAGTTGGTACATCTGGTGCAACAGCTCGCAAAGGACCCTGCAGTCCTTCCTCGACTCTCCATTGGAGAAAGTGCGGCTGGCTACGAAGTCCGTCATGCACTGGTCCAATGTGGGAAGAAGAGTTGTCATCAACCCTGAGGGAAAACAAGTTTATTATCACTGTAGATGAGAGTACCTCGGAAAGTGGACAGAGAGTTCTCGCCATGCTGACGCAATTTCTACCCGCTGGGGCTTCGCAAGTGCATTGTCAGCACTTGCAATCAATCGAATTATCATCAGTTAATGCCGAAAACATCAGTAATCAAATTCTAAAAATATTCGAGGACTGCAAGATCCCTGTTTCAAACCTCGTATCTGTGTACATGGACAATTGCAATGTAATGCGAGGGGCTCGGTCTGGAGTACACGCACGACTGAAAGCTCACGTTCCCTCGATCGTAGATTGTGGTGGGGAAGTGTGCCACATAGTGAACAACGCTGCAAAGCGATTTACCTCGGAGTTCGGAGGTATGATTGAAGACTTGTTGGATCGGTTGCATGTCGATTGCATGGAGGTGGGAGTGAAGACAGCCTTGTTCACTATCGCCAAGTGTTGTGGATCGACTATTGGATCACAGAAGCGCCGGTTGGATCACCGTTGGCTGTCCACCTTACCTCTTCTCAGCCAGCTGCTCGAGGACATTGATTTCTTGACCCTCTTCTACTCTGCTTTTACTACCGACTCTTACTCCCATTCTGAACTTCAAGAAATCGTGTCAGAAATTTTCGATCGAAGGAGTGTCACGACGAGTGGAAAGGCTGAAACATTGTCAATCATCAAATTTTGGCAAGGAAAATGGAGGAGTGCTAGTCCAATCAACAAAAAGCGACGCTTGCGCGACGGAAGACGATTGTTGACTGCTTGCTTAACAATCGAACGGTGCTTGATCTGGTCTCTGAAATTTACTGTTCGCGTCTGTCCGTGTTGAACAGCTTTGTAAAGTTGTACCAAAGCGGAACTCCATTGGTTCACCAAATGCACAGCGACATGCATCAATTGGTTAGGAAATGGTGTGCTTTTTTCATCAAGCCTGAGTTCCTTTCAGAAACTGCGTCAGCTTCGATTCTTGAAGAGGGAAATCAAATCTGCTTGCGGAAGATGTTCGACGATACCACTTCGAAGGAATCATTCATCAGAAAGGCGGAAATTTTCAAACTGGAACAGCTTCAATCGTCGTACCTGAAAGCCTCTCAGAACTGCGCTTCCTATCTTATCAAAAATCTACCCCTGGATAATGCACTGATGAAATCCTTCCGCGGTCTTGATCCCAGAACGACGTTCACTGAAGCCAATGTTGACGATCTGCTTTCCCTGGTGGATAGTCTCGCAGCTTGTACAGGTCTAACCAAAGAGGAAGTTGCTTTGTGCAAATCCGAAGTGCGCCAGTTCGCCTGCTCATCCGACTTGCTGACGCCAGTCACTGAAGACACGAAGGTTCCAGTAGATTTATGGTGGAGCGAAGTGATGTCGATGAAGGACCCTGGAGGAAAGGAGCGCTACCCGATATTGTCAAGGATTGCAGGAAGTGCTCTTTCTTGCTTCAATGGACCGAAAGTTGAAAGCGTGTTTACTGCCATGAATATCACCACCACCAAATGTCGCAGCAGTCTATCGGTTCCTTCCTTATCGGCGACGCTCACCTGCTTGTACAGGAACAGAATTTATGGAGATGCAGTCGCTCAATTTGGGAAGGCCAATCCAATGAAAGAGCCTGTCTCTCAAGCCCTGATGACATCGATGCGACAATCATGGAAGAAGAGAAAAGAGCGACTTGCTCAAAAGAAAAAAGAAAAAAATGATGCCTGTTTCCTGACAAAAAAAAAGATTCAGTTGCAGAACCTCAGCAAACAGAGACTGAAAATGCCATTTTACATGCCTATTATAACATCGGTCCATTTCACAACTGCTGGATGGATATTGATTTTCACATGACATGCTTCCTATTCTAAGGAAAATTAGAATTGAAGGTTTTCTATTGACGATTTTTATGTACATGTATACTGTATCTCATGTTTTGTATAAAGGCTAATCGGCGAGGTGCCATGACTTTTTTGTTTGATTGTTTTCCTCCGTTTGAGATGGCTTGGGCTAGCATTTGGTTAATCAATTGTTATTGTCAACATCTATGCTATCAATGTAGGCCTACCTGCACCACATTGATACATGTTCTGCGAGTATGATTATGTGCAGATGCAATAGTCACATACTTTCATTTCATAATACATATATCATGCTTATATTTTATGGCGAATTGCCACGTTATTTTATGTTAATTTTCATATCAAGTTACATGACACTTTGTATAGGCTATATCTCCCATTGCATTTCACTTGTACATTTTGCGGTCGGTGCAACTGTTCTCATATCACGTAGTGATCTTCTTACGTGCATTTTCATGTCAATTTTGTTACAGTTTGATAGCAAGTTGGCAGGTGCCATTTTAAGATAAGACTTCGCAAATGCTTTTTTCCATAATACAATAGTTGTTATTCTTTACCACTGGTTTTGTTTACATGACCATGATGTACCTACACATTGCCCTGTTTTTCGCAGAAATGAAGGTCCGGAAACGTCACAAGAGCTGATTTAACAAACCATACTCGAATTATCCATTATTGATAGCTCTCCGCACCCACTTTCCCTTACTAATAATTTTCCGTCTCTCCGATAAGCCTGAGTTACGCCCCCTGGCACGGGAGCTATGTCTCGAGATGGACACCAGTGACATCACTACAGATAAGGGTGCTGATGCCGTGATGGCGAAGCTTGACAGTTTGTTTTTACAAGATTCGGAGCAATTGGCATTTGAAGCCTATGAGCGCTTTGAGAAGTATTCGCGATCTCCTGGCATGCCATTGGATGATTATCTTTTTGAATTCGATCGACTTTATGAGAAAGTTAAGAAACATGGAATGCTTTTACCGGAAGGTGTGCTAGCATATAGATTGCTCAAGAGCGCATCCCTAACCGACGCCGAGGAAAAGCTGGCTCGTGCGACTATAGAGGTGTTGACATTCAAAGATATGAGAAGTATCTTGAAGAAAATAACTGGACAAACAGCCAAATGCAATGTGAGCGGTATCACAGTTACTGCTGAGGCCTTGGAATGCACCACAAAGGCGTCGACAGAAGCGAATGTCCAGTCTCCTGAGTCTACGCTGTATTCACAAAGCGGGAGAAAGAATTGGCGCAATAATGCTTCAATGAAGTCTCGGTTTGGAAGCTCCAAACGCGAAGAGAAGCCTGATTGGAAAACTGCTGAAGCAAGTGAAGGTGGACCAAAATTAAATCCAAAGGACAGATGGGGATAAGTTTCCAGATGCGCCATCTGCGACTCGAAGTACCATTGGGTGGCGAAGTGCCCTCACAAAACAGTCAGTGCGGAGAAAGATGAAATAGTGCATGTGACACTGTTCACAAATGAGGAATCGACACTAGAAAATGATTGTTTTGGTACTGTTATTCTCGATTCTGGATGCACAAGTTCTGTTTATGGAAAGGAATGGTACGATTGCTTTGTTGATGGTCTTGATGATGTTGCAAAAGACAATGTCAAGGAATCGACCTCTACGAGGAAATTCAAGTTTGGAGGAGGAAAGATCAGTTCATCTTTGAAGCAGGTTGCTTTGCCGTGCTCAATAGCGTCCACGAAAGTTGTTATTCAATGTGACGTCGTCAAGAACAACATACCTCTTCTTCTTAGTAAGCTTGCGATGAAACGTGCCAAAACAAAGATTGATTTTGAAACTGACAGAATTCAAATGCTAGGAAAGGAGGTATTTCCTCATGTCAATTCTTCTGGACATTACTGCATTACTCTTGGCCCAAGTGCGAGTGAGGTGCATCTTACGACAGCAGATGAATCCGCAGATCGTATAGCAAGCAAGCTTCATCGTCAATTTCCTCACGCGAGTGCGAGACAGATTATTGCATTGATGAAGAAAGCTGGAACTCACAGTGATGCTATTGATTCAGGACTCTTGAAAGTCGAACAGACGTGCGAAATTTGCAAGAGATTCAAGAAGCCTCATCCTCGTCCATCCGTAGGACTACCGATGGCTTCGGAATTCAATGAGACCGTGGGTATGGACCTGAAACAAGTTGATGGAACTATCGTGCTTCACATGGTGGATCTGGCTACACGATACAGTGCTGCGACTGTCGTGAGTAACAAGACGCCGGAAAAGATAATAACAAGACGCCGGAAAAGATAATTGAAGGCATTTTCTCGAAATGGGTCAGTATTTTTGGTTATCCACAACGATTTCTAACAGACACTGGCGGCGAATTCGTGAATGTTCATTTCACAAGTATGGCAGAAAACTGCAATATCCGTATGATGACAACATTAGCCGAAAGTCCTTGGAGCAACGGCATTGTTGAACGACACAATTCGATCCTGGCAGATAAAGAGAGAAGAATATCAGCTGATGTTGACTGCAGTCACGAAATTGCGGTGTCGTGGGCCATAGCAGCAAGAAATTCCTTGGACAATCATAATGGATTCTCTCCAAACCAGCTTGTCTTTGGTAGAAACCCAATGTTTCCCAACAATTACAACAATGATGTTCCGGCTATGGAAGGAAAATCAAGTTGTGAAATAGTGGCTCGAAATCTGAATGCAATGAACGAAGCGAGGAGGAGTTTCATCGAAAACGAATAGTCTGAACGAATTCGACGTGCATTAAGGCGCAATGCACATGAGGACAAACATGTTGAAGCGGGAGATTGGGTGTATTATAAGAGAAAAGACAGAGTAGAATGGCATGGACCAGGAAGGGTTATCGGCTGTGAAGGCTCTCAAGTAGTAATCAAACACGGAGGACAGATCATTCGGGTCCACGCATTTCGTGTTCGGAAATCGACTGACTGTTCAACAGTGCAGAAAAGCATGTCGGAAAATGAAAGGAAATGTTCGATAGGAATTGAAAATGTTCAAGGATCCTTACAAAATAACAAAAACGCAATTGAATCTCGGGATGCAGAAGAAACATCTGTTGCAAATGTTGAAGACCCTTCGGAGCGGGCACAAACGTCTGAAGAGCTTCCGGCAGACTGGATTGACATCAAGAATCTGAAAAGAGGACAGCGCATCCAATTCAAGCACACAGACTCATCCGATCCTATCATTGCAGAAGTCGTCGGTCGAGCAGGAAAAGCCACAGGACACGACAAGGAGTGCTACAATTTGAAAATGCCAGATGGCATCGTTCGTTGGTTCGACTTGGCTGTTGCTTCTGAGCTCCGAGAAATTCATAACGAAGAGGAGGTTCTGGTTGTTGATTGTGGGAGCTCGAGTGTTATAGATGCAAAGGAACAAAAATTGCGAATGTGGGAACGGAACGATGTCTATGAGGAAGTCGCCGATGAAGGGCAAGATGCACTCTCGATGAGATGGGTGATAACAGAGAAAATATAGGACGATGAGAAAGTGATGAAAGCTCGTCTAGTGGTGCGGGGATTCGAAGAGCGATTTGCTGAGCGTTCAGATTCTCCTACCTGTTCGAGAGAAAATGTACGACTGACTTTAGCTCTGATAGCAGCAAACGCGTGGGAGCTCCATTCGGTCGATGTGAAGTCTGCATTTCTGCAAGGCGATCAAATTGAGCGAACGGTCTTGCTGAAACCACTAAAGGATATCGGAACTGAAAAATTGTGGAGGCTCAAGAAAACCGTGTATGGCCTACAAGATGCAGCGAGAGATTGGTATTTCAAACTGAAGGCCACATTGATTGGATTTGGATGTCAGAGTTGCAAAGTGGAGAATGGGCTCTTCTATTGGAAAGATCTACATGGCAAGCTCGGAGGTGTGATATGCCTTCACGTTGATGATCTGTGTCGGGGAGGCACACAAGAGTTCGTCGCTTCTGTCATAAAGCCATTGACTACAAGCATTCTTGTCAATGATGTTGAGTCAGAAGCTTTTCGGTATGTCGGTCTATCTCTTGAACAACATGAAAATGTCATCTATTTGGATCAAAAGGACCTTGTTGATGAAATACAGTGCGTGTCACTTCCTGACAGAAGGCGTGATAGACAATTGTCAGCGGACGAATCCAGATCATATCGATTTTTGTTTGGAGCGATCAATTGGGTAGCATCTCAATCTCGTCCCGATGTGGCTTACGATTCATGCGAACTCAGCACATGTTACAAGAGTCCTACGGTTGAAAACATGGTCAGAGCCAACAAAGTAGTTCAAAAGATGAAAGATACTCAATATCGAATTCAGTTCAACTTCCAGTCAATGCGAATAGAAAATTGTACCATAACAGTGTACACGGACGCGTCGTTTGGCAATCTCAACAACGGGGCGCTCAAGGTGTTTTTGTTATTTTACTGACTGATGATGACAGTAAGTGTCTAGCCACTTGGAGGTCCCAGAAGCTGAGGCGAGTAGTGAAATCGACTTTCGCTGCGGAGACTCTTGCCCTGGTCGATGGTGCAGAAGCAGCTATCTACTTCCAATCGATTCTCAAGGAAATCGGTGGATATGACCTACCCATCAAATGCTACACAGACAACGCATCCTTGATTGAATCCATACGATCGACAAAAGCCATCCAAGACCGCCGTCTACGGATTGACATTGCAGTTCTTCGAGAGATGGTGCAAAGTGGCGAGGTGTCTGTTGATTGGGTAACGACTGGAGATCAAATGGCAAATAGTCTGACAAAACGTGATGCTGACACGAAGAAATTTGTGTCTGCATTTATGAAACAGGATTAATTGTGACACGAATCTCAAGTGCATTTATTTCATTTTTGCTGCTGTGCATTCTTATGCTGCTTTGCATTTTTTTTCTCTAGTGGGACTTTCGTATTCTGGGTGACTGAGTTATTGCAGTTTACATTTTTATAGCACCTCTTGTGCTTTTCTAAGATTATTTCGCGTGCTGTATATTGTATACATTTTTATGGACGTTTTTGGTTTCCGTTACTTACAGTTCATTCCTTACGTATGCTAACGAAGTATTTTTTTATCTTTATATGTGATTAACATATTTGATGAATTTTTTAAATCTTCGATGCTGGTTTGATACAGTTTAGGCAAAAGGACACTGAGGGGAGATTGTTAATATTGTTCATGTAACCCTGTAATCATGGATTCGTGTGTTCGTGCATTCATGCTTTCTTTATCTGTATTTCAGGTTGAGTGTGACTTGTGGCTTATTGAGTATATTATCGTCAGTCAGCAAACTAACAGTTCTGTCTTTGTCCTATGTACCCCAACAAGCATTACTGAGAAAATTTCAATAACTTAGTTCAAAGAATTTTAACCATTACGAGAGATGAATTGTCGTACCCTCTGTAGGCCTATAGCCTATTGGCCTAAATGTAAGCCTCAAGGACTGTCTTGTGTGCATCTATCCGACTCAGATTTTAATCTAAGAGAATGCATGTCGACTTCAATAAAGCTTGCATAAATACAATGCAAATTGTCAATTTAGCAAACACTTTCACACGGATGTATTGACAACACCAGAGATCGAATTAGGCCTGCTTTCTTAACATGAGCAGTACTACATTACATTGGCTTATCTTTTTCAGTTCAATGTCATTCAATTCCGAATAAATATACATAGGGGTTTTATGGTGAGTGCGGCAAAGTAAAAGAAACATGCATTTGATTAGGTATAAAAATTAATCAACAATGGAAACTGCTATGGTAAATTCACGCATAAATTCAAAGCTCGACGTGGATGCAATTGTTGGCAAAAATTTGCATGCCATGTACTATTTTTCTGACTGGTTAAGTTATTATGGGAATCACAATGCGAATCAGATAGTCGCCCGTTCATCACCAAGTTAACGGAAGGCACACTGTTTGTCAAACGGCATTGTCTGTATAAGCAAGGACTCACATCATAATCGATCATCAAAACTCCGTGTTCCTATTGCACCCAATATAAATGCGATGATACTATGATACTTCAGCATACTGTAATGTCAGGTAGCCAAAATTTAAGAAAAAATACATAATGAAAATTCAAAGTAGGCCTATTTGATAAAATAAATATACTATCACACAAGAACCAATGCTCAAGAAAGTATAGCCTATCTGTGACGATTCGAGCCGCTGAAACGACGGTAGCAGCACAAATCATTGTCTGATGTCCCTATTGAAAAGAAAATATATGCTTAACAGTTGTAGTTGCTCTAATAAAATGCTCAAAAATATATAATCTAAACAGTCGCTCTGCTCACATTCACTGTCCAAAGTCACCCCATTTTGCCCATATAGAGTGGGATGACTATGAACAAGTATTTTACTATATTCATCGTCATTATTTCAGGAAGTGCATACTCAAAAGATTATTCAGCTAATTATCAAGCATGTTACACCGAGATTTCATATTTTATGACACACACACATATGCTCAATAACGGCATCATTTTTTTAAGCACGTTCTTAGAAGGGTATGTAATGTAAGTTAAAATTAAAAATTGCATAATACATGAAATATTAGTATAACATTAAACGCCATATAAAAGCAGTTTGTGCACCATAATATTATATTTCCCAACGATTAAATCGTTCCTACAACATCCAAAAGTAACAACGTGTTGCAATGCACAGATTTTGATTTTGTCCTAAGTCAGTTCTCTGTCCAAAGTCACTCCCCCTTACGTTACACAGTGAGTGAAGATGCGGATAGAGGAACTGAGCTCTGTGAGATGATAAGAACCAAGCTTTCTGAAGATTCTGCTCTCATCAGGAATCTCAAGCTTTCCGATGAATGTGTTTCAAGTTTATAGAGCCGCGTCAGTCCACATGAGTAGAATTTCTCAAATGTGATATAGTGGAAGAACCGTAACGTTGTCTGCATTAAGCATGCCGGAGTTGTTCCATATGACGTCTCCCGCGAAAAAATGAACGGTCAGCGTTACCTTGAAGTCCTGAGGGAGAGAGTTGTCTTCATCTTCCGTCGCAATGGTAATCTGGTAATCGGCTTCAACATGACTGTCAATTACTGTCAGCATGCTTCTGATTCTAGGGCAATTCTTGATGAATCACTCAAGGACAGATGAATTGGGAGGCGAGGGCTAGTTGAATAGCTTCCAAGGACTCCCGATTTAGTTATCTTCGACTATTGGTTTTGGAAATTCCTGAGGAGTTAGCAATTTCTAACAATTGCAGTCCACAAAATTCCTTATTTTTCGAGCACAGAAAGAGATTAAAGGAAGAAATTTCCAAATTCTCCTATGACTTGTTTCCTCCATCTATGACCTATGCTAGAAAGGGAATTCGAGAATGTCCCGATGCCAATCGCAATTTGTTCCAACATTGAAGTTGGTGACTATCTTTGTTGATATTAATTGTTGTCAAACATAGCTGTTTGTGACCGCACATCCTTTGTGTGAAAATCGGTAAGAACTTTTACACACTTTTAGCTACACACGGTATAACCCGGTGCCCAGATTCACACTTCCAAATTTTTTTCAAGACAGCATTGTTTGCATATTTCTGGTATAATTGTTCAGAAGTAGCCATAAAGATAAGTAGTAGATAGTCATAAAAAACAGACATCGGAAGGGCAGGAATAACTCCAATTTGCTTGACAATTACAAGCATTGATATTGAAAAAGCATCAATTTACATAGCACTAGAAACTGCACTTCCCAAATAATTCGGAGTTATGGCAATCGATGCTGAGATTTACACACTAATAAAAAATGTAATGATCTTAGAAAACGCAAGTAAATTCAGAATTCATTTCTGAAGTTTATTGCAGCAATACATAACACATTCTACAAATCATTAATGCTTATGTGCATCAGAATGCTTTTCTAAGCTAGAAGAAAGAGATTTCGATTATTCCTCCCATTTTATTACAAGAATTGGATAATTACATATGATCGTCTAAAAAAATTTTACACTTAACGAAAATTCAAAAATATCAGATATTTGTTTTAAAGCTAAATACTATGGATCGTCTTGATCAAACAAAATTTCATTGTATGGGATGAACTGAATCAACAAAAATGCGAATTATAGATTTTGTTGGTCACTATTTCCTTTGTTGATAACAGCTGCTTGTTGACAATCATTCCAGCAGCTACTTGTTTCTGCATCGATCTATATCAGTGCCACTCCTTATATGATGTGCAAACTTGTGAATCACGCCATGGTTTTAGATTCTTGACATAGACATCGGATAACATTATTAGGACTAGATCGGACACAGCTGATTTCCCGTGGCCTTTAAAGCCGTTCGGTAGCGACATGGAAATATTGTTTGTATAAAGCAATTATGACAACGAGAGAATTTAAAATTTCGATAACCACGTGTTTATTATCAGCTGAGAGAGAGTAGAGATGAGGAGATATTGCATCGTCCATAATTGCAGACTTAAATACTCCGAATTGGCAACAGCAGAAGACATTTCATTTCACAGGTAATTGCAAATGAACAGCCTATCTTTAATCTCATGATAATACAAATTTTACGTACACACTGTTGTAATAAATCTGTTTTCATTGTACTCGGGAAAACTCGCCCTTCGCGCTAACAAGAAATGATGTAAAATAGTACTTTTTGCCCGAAGTGGCCAGGACGAATCCCAGTTATTCCGGGTGCTGCTTATCTTTAGCCGGGACGCTCGAAGTTCACAAAATGATTAATGAGACGCCATATCTCAGTTCTGCGGAATAATCTGTATAAGTGATAGATTTTTTAGGGGGTGACCTGAGTTAGGAGTAATAGCAAACCGATTAAAAAGCCCATTTCTGAAAAGTTTTCATTTATCTTACTGCCATGTTAATGTCTTTCTGCTTATTTCTTAGTTAGGCTTAAGAACATCTATCAAAAATATTTGCTGGAAACTGTACTCTGAAGATTATGCGAAATCTACTCGAACAATTTCATTCACGCTAAGAGTAAATTCATTTTCGATCTATCTTTTCAAGATTGGAGTCATTTCAAGTCACACTATCTTGGATTTTCAAAAGAAAGCATTCTACAGCCAGAAGAAATTTAATAAAAATTTCGCTAATTTAAAAATTGGGCTATTGTTTGTTTACACAAATAGCATAGTAAAACAATTTTTCAGAATTAAAGCCACTCGGTAGCGACATTCGCTTGTGGCCATCAGCTGATAGTGCATTAAATAGGCGCTGTCCGGTCTAGTCCTAATAATGTTATCCGATGTCTATGATTCTTGACATGCGATGATACACTGCTAGCTATCGTCTCCTCTATGATCGTGCCAAAATTAAGCATCCTAATTTAACGGAAATTAGGCTGATTATCAGGGCAATTTCATGAACTACATTATAATGGAAGTCTTCATGAAAAATGTGACATCTTATTCTGCCTTCTTGGCTGAAGCTTCAAGTTTTGAATTCAATTTTCATCGGCATGATTTTATGATTCCCGGTGTTTCATGTCGATGAATCTGAATAGTGATGTGGACCCATATACATCTTTTAAAGTGAATTGAAATATTGTTTTTGATTATGGTTCATGTAGATCAATGGAAGATACAATAGACATCAATCACTAAGCACTAGTTGTTGATGTTCGATGTCTATGGGAGATACAGTCGGAATTGTTTCCAAATGTGAGAAATGCACATTTATGCAGTTTTGTAGAAATTGCAAAGGAATTGACTGATCATGAGCAGAAGGAATGACATTATTTTACAGATCGTCCGTGTCATAGACATCGAACATCAACAACTACATGTGGGTCTTAATGTTTAGTGTTCGATGTCTGTGGTCCGTGTCATGACAGCCTTAGAGAGAATGCTTGTTAAATTAGCACGCGCCCTGTCTGAATCAACTTTTATCGAAAAAAATTGACCAAGCCCGAAATCTGATTTTTTGAGTTGGTACACCATTCTGATCTTAAACAAGCAAAAACGAAAGTAATACTCGGCGCAGTTTTTGAAATACTCATAAATTCAAATGTCGAAATGTTTTAAAATTTAAAATTCAAAAAATTGTCCGAAGTGATTTTCCAAGCTCAGAGCACGGTTTTTGGATGGTATGAATTCATATTTATATAAAATATTTCCTATAAGATGTTTATCTAAGCTTGATTGTTAGCACTATTGCATGCGGGCTAAGTATAAGTATAACCCAGCAATTTCAAAGTTTTGCGATAAAAATGCGAATACATGCACAATAGAATCAGCAGATTTTCTGATGCATATATTTCTTTCAGATTGTTTCCGAAATGTAACTGTAAACAATCAGCTGACAATATCAATGTAGAATTAATCGAACATGCATTTCCACTTTGATCATCGAAATTATGTCCATAGTTGAACAGTAACATTTCATTTGTTCTGTAATCAAGCTCATAAGACACATGAAGCATCTAATTCATTCAATAAAATTATGCCATGCTCTGGCGCTGTGTGTGTGTTCTGGATGAATCATATTAGGTACTTGAACATTGAAAAACAATCGTTTAGCTGTCTTGCTACATGAATGCGATAATCAGCAGTAAACGGAATTCACACCGTCTTGTTATTTCTGACTGACTACTACGTTTGTAATCTTCTTTACAAACCATGCCGTCGCATCAGGACTGTCGAAGTCCAGTATGTCTCCTTTGTTTCAATAAATCTAAAGACATGAGAGAAATAGCTGAAGAATATTGGACATTAATTGAAGCAAACAGAATACAAGGACTTGACGTCTCGACAATCGTCTTCCGACAGCTTTATGCAGCACTTGTAGTCGCGTATACTTCGAGAATACAGCAATGGTGTATTCAATCAACATAACTGTGTTTGATATGCTATTACAACAGGTCGTGAAACGTGGAGCTAAACGAACACGCATACCCTGTGGGAACGCATCTTGCTAATATCAACAGATTATCTGGCGAGGTAGCGATTTTGTGGATAATTATTTAAAGGTTCATTTTCGTGTAAAAACTATCTCCGCATGTGAAAATGGTCATAATTCATCCAAAAACATGTGTAAAATTAAAAAACGACAGGTGGCGAAAAAGTTGCTATAATTAGTTGGTAGATATTTGTTTACTAATGCAAGCTGATTTTTCGCCAACCGGCGAAATCGTAGATATTGTAGCAACTAATTAGTGGTAAGTAGTAATGTTCGTATATTAACTTCACATGAAAATCTATTGTATACTCAGTCTGATCTGATAAAAAGGGATCTTTTTTAATTCACGAAGGCTTAAACTAAAAAAAGTATTTATCTTCCATAAATGTCGCAGTAAATACTATGATATTATTCAAATATTTGTCATTGTTGTAAATTATTGAATGTCAAGAGATGTCATGAAAATTGATATATGCGGATTCTCTATATTCTTATCATTATCATAAAATGATTGACTTATTTCTTAGATAGATTAGTCATATGTGGGGGATAGTGAGGAGGTGAGGGAGAGAATAGAGCCTCGGCTGTAGAGGCGGATTACTAAAGAAAATAAGAGAGAAAGTCAAAAGTAAAAGGTGACATATATAGCGCGAATTGTCGCCGGCGAACTTCGCCAGCGAATATCCCGCAAATATGACTGAACTTTAGCATGATATTCTGCAGCTTACATTCGCCAGTTTTTCGCAAGATTCGTTCCCACAGGGTAACTGTTCGTGTCTGGTTTGTGAAATTGCAGTCTCTTTCGAAGAATCTTAACAGAAAAAGCGATTGTTCAAGTTTATTCCTATAAGCAGAGAGGTTGTGCGCCCTCCAAGTAATTCGAATGTCAGGACTCCAATTGTCATGAAAATTTGCTCTTTTTGCTTAAAAATATCATCAAAAGGAAAATTACACGTGTGCAATAAATCAACTAGTCTTGAAAATGTACAGCAATATTTGAACAAAGCGTCTCCAAATTTCAAGAAAGTTGCGTCCAGTGTTATCAAGGAGAAACGAAATTCATCTGATGGAGTAAGTTCACCAATTCACTTGTCAAATTCAAGAGGTCGACCTATGGTTTTAAACAATCCGACATCATCGAAATGTTCGACCATGTTTTTTCATCAAGTGATATGTCCATGATTCAAAATGATTTGGAACTTTCAAATACTCAAACCCTGAGGCTTGCGGGCCATCTCAGATCAGCAACATGTTCGAGGAAATCTATTAAGCCAATTTTAAAGGTGGAGCTGCAGATTAGAAACCATAAGCTGGATGATCTGTTTTCAATCGACTCTGCCGACTTTGTTGGACAACAAGATATTCATATGACGAGGAAGAGTTGGGTAGTCTGCAATAACTTTGAATCTGTTGGTGGAAACAGTTCAGCAATTTCGGGAAAAGACTTAAGACGGAGGCGGCGGGTCATTGAAATTTTGTGCTACTTTACACAACTCATCTAGAATTGAAAGTGGACATCGACAGCGCCATCGATATGATGACGTCATTGTATCTGATCGAAGAGACGGCAGTGTCAAAAATCTTTTTCTGATCGCCCTAACCCCAGATGTGTCTGAAAATTACAGTCTGTATATTTGGACTCGTTTAAAACTTGACGAAATCAGATTGCCAGTCACACTCGCTGTGGACTTGAAGGTGGCTAATCTTGTTCCTGGATTGATGGCACATGGTTCTAATCACCCGGGTACTTGGTGCCAAGTTTCGAAAGTTAACTTGCTATCCGGTCGTCCTGAAGAATCAAGAACGTTTGGAAGTCTCCAAAAAGCATTTTGGGAATGGAATAAGTCAGGCTCAAAATTGTTGGACGCGAAGCATTTTGGGAATGTAATCCATCTTCCTTTACTCAAAAATCCTGAAGAAGCACTAGTGATTGATACGATACCTCCCCCTGAGTTACACTTACTCATTGGCCCTGTGTCTACTTTATTCGACGCCCTAAAAGTCGAATGGCCTCAAGCGGAAATATGGGCTGATAGATCCATTGTTGAAAGACAGGCATGCCATGGTGGGGTATTCAATGGCAATGGCTGCATAAAACTCCTGAACAATCTACACATTCTGGAAGAGATGCAATGTCCATTCAAATTTTTAGACGCACTCAGGACATTCAAGTTAGTGGTTGAAACTGCTACGGACATGAACCCGGCCACAACATTGAATCAGCAATCAATGACTTTTCCGATGAATACAGGAGGACCGGCATCCGGATTACTCCAAAAGTTCATGCGGTAATGTTCCATATATTCGAATTTTGTACTTCAAAACAGCAAGGTTTAGGGATTTGGTCAGAACAAGCTTCTGAATCCGTTCATGCCGACTTTGAAAATATCTGGCAACGCTACAAGGTATGTAATAGCAACAGTCATTGCAGTGATCGACTTCTATCGGCTGTTAAAGACTATTGCAGCAAACATTTGTGAGATTTGTGATCTGTATTTTGTACTCTCTGAATACATGTATAATACAGTAAAATCAGTGGCGTCATCTCCGTGCCTGCGAGGCCTTCGCCGCATACCCAAAAATAATTATTTACGTTCATAAAACTTAAGTGCAAATAGTTTTGATTTTTTGTGTTTGAGAGCATCTTTACGTTACACCTTTACACACACTTTACAGTTTCAAGTCACTACTCTCAAATACGTTCCGAGCGCCAGCGCTCAGCTGTGAACTGCAGGGATCTTCAAGCAATCACACAATGCGCTGGGGATGTGTTCACAGCAAATCACAGAGATTATTTTGTGTGTTTGTGTGATATGTGGAGCGCGTGCGCTTAGCTCGATCGTCTTCTCCCGATAGAAACGAAGAAGCAATTACATTGCAACAATGTAAGAAAAGATCTATTTATAAATTCATAGATTCAGATAGAGAGACGCAAATTTTCCGTATTCGTTGCTTCGCCAAATTTTGGAGAAGATGATGACGCGTTGAATCGTCTGCGATGATGACGTGTGTCTGCGTTCACCAAATGGCTGAATGTCAGATCGGAAGGTTAGAAGCCGCAGAAAGGAGATAGCCATGAAGTAATTCAGTCAAGGTGAATTACGATTTCAACAGTGAACGCAGACACTGTATGGAATCGTATGGAATGAAATCGTATGAAATTGTATGGAACGATTTCAACAGTGGTTATATTTTCTACACGTTGGTTGGTTTACATTTTTTGCCAGTCGTCCGAGGGATTATGCAGAAAACTCGAGCCATCGTACACGAAGTTTATGACATTGAAATATAAACTAAACCACTCTCAAGGGATAGAATATCAGGAGAAGCACAAAAAACATTTTAGCAGCCCTAAATTTGAAACATGTAAGTGATTGACAGGCTATAATAAACACAACAGAGTCTTGCGTTGGCGAGAGCTTCCACGAGAGTGAATGTTCTCTATAGTAATCTCTCCAAAGTGATCAAGCGTCATGTGAGAAATCAACATCACATTTTCATCGCCATTTGACGTTTAAAATCTTGGGAAAACAAGAGTCGCGTTGACGAACAGTCAGGTTAGGATTGCATGCCTATGAGGCTATTCAGAAAAAGAGGCTGTCACATAGGACTCATAGTGAATCACAATTCACATGCAGAATAGTCTATATTGGGTAGTCTATGAACTTCAATGTATCTTTCATTTAGATATCAGTATCTATTTCTCACATCATTTCATTTCATTCTGTAGTCATGGATGCCAGCATGACTTGAATGTTCATGTACTTGTACAAGTGTTTGAAAATTCACTGAAATTAAGATTGCATCAAATTAATTATACAGTTCATGCTGTCTGCTGCAGAAATGTAGGAATCTACTATGAAACGAAGGCCTATGGCCTGGGAGAACGCGACGCCACTGATCCATAGCTATCAGTAGTTCCTTCATGATACATGATTGAAGTTTACTTCGTCCATATTAGCCGAGGGTTCATAATTGCCGAGTTTACCCTAAATGGTTCCACATCACTGTTCAGATTCAAGAAATGAAGCATGAATTTAGTGAATCATGAATGCCGGTGAAAATTGAACTAAAAACCTGAAATTTTTAGCCAAGAAAGCACGAATAATATTCGTGACTCTTTTTCATGAAGACTTCCATTGTAAAATGGATTATGAAATTCCCTTGATAATCAGCTTGATTTCCGCTTAGTTAGAATGCTTTTTAGCAAACATTCATTCCTTTTGATATCCAGCTGTTTCATACTACTTATTTAGCAGAGTCATCTCGGTAGTTTATAAATTGGCAAAATTTTGACTGTTTTCAAAAGTGCTCAAATATTTTTTTGGGCCATCGGAACATAATCTCCGTAAAAAACTGAATCTTTTCATATAAAAATTTTTACTGTATACAGATACTTTTTGAGTCGACATTCTACCTACATATCCTTGCTCTACGGCATAGAGTAGGGATATATAGGTAGATTGTCGACTCAAAAAACGTATCTGTACACAGTGAAAATTTTTATATCAAAATATTCAGTTTTTGCGGAGATTACGTTCCCGTGGTCCAAAAAATTGCTTGACCAGTTTTAAAGAGTCAAAATTTTGCCAATTTATCTACTTAATCGCAGAAATGTGAAGGTAATGCGTGTTGAAATTGATTTGTACACAAATCCCAAAACAAACAAATTCTTCATCCACTTCTTGTATTGTTAAGTTAAATAAAAAAAGAAGTACTGTGCAAAAGTTAAAAGGATTACGATGACATGTCATTTCAGTGAACCGGCGAAAGGCCTCTGGACATGTCATCGTAATCCTTTTAACTTTTGTACAGTATTTCATTATTTTATTTAACATAACAATACAAGAAGTGGATGAAAAATTTGTTTGTTTTGGGATTTGTGTACAAATCAATATATACTATATACCGAGATGACTCTTCCAAATAAGAAGTATGAAACAAGTTGGATATCAAAAGAAATGAATGTTTGCTAATAAGCATCCTAACTAAGCGGAAATCAAGCTGATTGTCAAGGGAATTTCATGAATTGTATTATAATGAAAGTCTTCATGAAAAAGTTGCGGTATTATTTGTGCTTTCTTGGCAGAAATTTCAAGTTTTTAATTCAATTTTCACCGGCATGCATGATTCACTAAATTCATGTTTCATTTCTTGAATCTGAATAGTGATGTGGAACCATCTATATCATTCAAAGTTGAATGAAATTATTGTCTTTGATTATGTGATTTTGCTCTGCCAGTTGCAGGTTGCTTGTGATATGATCACGCTATAGAGAAAATCCTCTCGAGGTTGAGCATGAAAGTAATAGGAACCCATCCAGAGGCGTCGCTAAGGAAACATCATTGGGGGGGGGGTGTTTGCTAAATTTTACCTGATTTACAACCAAGAACCAAAATTTACCTGATTATTGCACACACGCATACTCACACACATTCCAACATGTTTCATGTTTATATCCTACAGAAGAGGTACCTAGTCACCTAATCGGTCGGAAATGACGCCTATAAATGAAAAATAATTTGATTTGTGGTTCATGCGAATATTATTCATATTGAGACTGAATAAAAACGACAATTAATTTTTTTCCACTATGTAATACAAAGTTCACTTTTGAAATTGTAAGAAGTCACTCAGTTTTTTTCTCTTCGATTCTTGAGTATTGACCATTTTCTAGACAACTTCAGTAAGTCTATTTGCCGATGACGTTAAGTTAATTTGTGCGCAATTGGATCCCGTAGTCTCGACTGTTAAGGAATTTTTCGATGGTGTTTGCGTCGAGAAAGCTAACACGCTGTTAACAATAAGCTTCTACGCACAGAGAAGACGGTGTGCCTTATTCATACCGTGCGCTTTCCGCGGGAGGCATGGCATGCGAAAAGAAATTTGTGTCTCAACCGATGTGACCTCCCTATTTCGCCTTTATATGATGAATTGTAATTGTCATTCCTTCTCTTTTTTTTCTTTTTTCTTTTACGTGTATATACCATGTATTGCCTACAGTATAATTATTATTGTTACTGTACCAATTAGATTTTTCCTATTCACTGAATACTCTGTCGCGGAGACGTGAAATACCAGGTTGGTGTCTGGCGCGAGTTATCTCACTGTCAGTATTAGTACTGGTAGCTCGCGATTTCTATGTAGCGTGAAATAGACCTGTGATCTTCATCATCCGCTTTGCTGTGATGTGTGTCATTTTTCATGACTAGAATTCTGTTCACTGTGGTCGCGATTGTCGGTATGTCACTTTATGCATGAAGGCCCTGACGATGGACAGCGGTGCTGTCTGAAATATCGGTCAAATTTATTTATTTATGAATTTTTACAATAAAATCATCGTCGAAAAACTTCTCTTCTCAAGAATGTGTTAGTCTTGAATGAAAAAGTTACAGTTTCTGCTGATGCTTCGCGACATCAGTAACTAAATGGCATAAAGTTTCAAATGATTTTATGTATTAATTATTGCTTTAATAGTAAAAACCTTCACAGGTTTTGTGAAGCCAAAAGGTTAAATGCTATAAATCGGATAAGTTATAAATGACTTGTAATTAATTGTTATCGAGACGCGCTTTATAAAGATGTAGGAGTAGAATTAATAAAACACGATTATTTCATCACAGATTGGTCTAAACGCCTAAAGCGAGACTGCGTTATGTCATACATGTAGCTATGACATGGATTCGTCGTCGAGGCGCGTTTTGTTAATAAGACTACTGCGCAGTGTATAAATGGCATGGAATTGTTATCGAGAAGCTCTCAGTAAAGATATAAGACTGCAATTCATCATTTCATCACAAATTGGTCTTTAGGTCCATGGCCTAAAGCGAGACTGTTTGACATACCGGGTATGGTTTTGTCATCAATGCGCACTTTATGAATAGACTGACTATAATAAATGCCATAGAGCTGTTATAGAGACACGCATGTGAGAGTTCAAATAAGAAAACACATTATTTACCCACTTCTGTAACGTGGACCTAAAGAGAGACTTTTGCGAGTCCACGTCATATGACATTGATTCGTCGTCGAGGTGCGTTTTTTAAACATATTATAAATGACATGGAATTGTTATCGAGACGCGTTCCTGTAAAGACATGGGAGTACAATTAATAAAAAATGACATGGACTTACTTCCATTTAGCGTTTAAGAAAAAAACAATTACTTCGTTTACAGTGTGCAAAACATATTTCATTAAGAAAATTCACATGTAATAAGTATTAGAGGAATGCATAGCAATGATATCTAGTAACATCTAATTAATTACTTATCCATTTACTAAAACATGGACGTACTGTCAAAAAGATAAATAACATGGAGTTACTGTCCCTGCGCCTATATATGTGCGCGTGTGACTGACGCGGTATGAGGAAGGTTCGATGAAATCCACCGTAACGATGACGTCATCTCCTCAAGGGACAACGCAATAGCCAGAGCTTATATCAATCAACGGTTAAATATACACTACCCAGCTAGGCAGAATGAGTTGCAGGCGTTTCAGCGTTAGGTGATTTAGTGCCAATATTCACGGGCCACATTATAGGTAGTGATGAAAATTTTCCGGAAAATTTTGAATCAAAATTTTCCGTGGAAAATTATGGAAAATTTTGAAAGTTTTGATTTTTTTGATAGGCCCTATAATTTGAGCGCTTCCACTGCCGATGCAGCTGCGTACCAATGAATTGGGCCTAAAACTCTTGATTTCATCATTATTTCGATTAAAGCGATCGTAGCAATACGATTTCTGTCCGCGGATTTTTGAACATTCCTTTGTCACCAAAGGCTTGTGCTACAGGATTTTTAATTATCACACAGACACCGCTTGGGATAACGTGAATCTTGCTTTACAGTGTAGGGTTATAATTTCATGCAATGAGAAAGATCTGGAGCAAAAATAGTATACTTCATCTTGGAGTTTGCTAGCTTGAAAGTTAAGCTTTTTTATGCAGCGTTGATCATAGTGATACAGATTCTCCATGTGTTGATGAACATGTGAAGTATAAGCACACAGTCCACGCAGTATTCATGAGCGACCATATTGGAAGATATGAAGACTATAAACTCGTGAGATATTTGGAAACTAAAGATATCTGTGATGTGTAAAAGAATATTATAGCCTATGTAATAGCTTATATAATAGCTTCAAACTTCTGGCGCGATGTCCGATATCTTCGTTGAGGATACATATCCTCCATTTATAGTTCAGATGGTCAGATAGTTCCAAATCGATTTCAGATCTGCCCAAATGAATTTCAGATATGATCCAGATGAACTGGAGATTCTCCAGTTGAATTCAAGATCTTTTCAAAGTTGAGCTTGTGACAGATATCTGAAATTCAGCTAGAGAAATCTGAAATCCATCTAGTCTGAAATTCATTTGGAAAGATCTGAAATAGACATGGAAAAGGTGCAGTTGGTACCAAAAATTAACATACAGGGATGATATAGAAGTTCTCGGACTTTGAATATTACATAGTCTTTTCAAACGACCATAATAAGTCTCCAAAACAAAGGAAAAAACGTCAATCACCAAAAAATAAATTTCAAAATTTTCCAATGGAAAATTTTCCAGAAAATTTTGAAAAAAATGGAAAATTTTCCATTTGCATCACTAATTATAGGTAAGGCACTGGAATTACATTTCAATTCCACTTAGATATTTTAAATTTAGCAGAGCTAACTCACATCGCCTTATGTTCCAATTTTTAAGAAAATGCGAGGCGACTGTTCCTCCTGCTCGCATATACAGTCATCCCCGGAGCAGGTCGTTTTCAGCGCGCTATGTTTGACCGCTTTCGCGTGACAAATCAATATCATCAACGGCAACTAACTATATATTTTCTGGTGTCTAGAAAGGGTGAGAATTTCCCGACATTACGATGTGTTTTTGTGACAAGACGTGTTTTTGTGGCTAAGAACAACGTCAGTGAATATTGGAGCTGAATCGCCGGCAAACCGGCGGTTTGCCTGAAATTTCTCATTTTACCTGAATCTTTTTATTAATTTCATATTGGGGGGGGGGGGCGCCTCTGAACCCATCAAATTGCCAATTTAACAAACATTAAAATTCCAAGGCAGTCATGAGAATCTGTGAAATACCATAATTCCTTCTGCATTGCAATCATGATCACTCAGTTACGTTGTAATTTCTGCAAAACTGCAAAAATTTGCATATCTCACATTTGGTGACAATACCACCTGTATCTCCCTTGAGTTCATTTAATAAGATCGAAAGTGTTAGTCCGGGAGCTAGCGTGAAGTTGTGCAGGGAACGAGGTAGTACATAAAACTTTCACATAGCATAGTACACCTCTAGCCTACTGCAAAACTTCGCGTCTGCCGGATCAGATCATTTGCTTTTAAGAAATATAGAGGATAACACAATCCTATGTATTTCCAGTGGTAAAATTGTGACATTTAAGGTGTTGACTCCATTTTTTCGAATTTTTGCTCATAAAAGTTACACAAATTGTTATTTTGTTGAACTGGTTATTATAGAAATCATCTACAGATCATGATCTTTTAAATTAGTTATCATTCAGTGACAGAGGATGAAGTAAAGTGTACAAACAGACTTTTCGTTAAAGTATACCAACAATTTTCCTGACATTTCTATGTTAAAATGTGCAGTTACACCAACGAAAAGTGTCTGTTTGTACACTTTACTTCCTCCTCTGTCACTGAATGATAGCTCATTTGAAAGATCATGATCTGTAGATGATTTCTATAATAACCAGTTCAACAAAATAACAATTTGTGTAACTTTTATGAGCAAAAATTCGAAAAAATGGAGTCAACACCTTAAATGTCGCAATTTTACCATTGGAAATACATAGGATTTTGTTATCATCTCTATTTCTGAAAAGCAAATGATCTGATCCGGCAGACGCGAAGTTTTGCAGTACGTTAGAGGTGTACTATGCTATGTGAAAGTTTTATGTACTACCTCGTTCCCTGCACAACTTCACGCTAGCTCCCGGACTATGTATACACATTGGGGATTTAATAAATGCGGAGTTACTACTCTGCCTAATATACCTACGCTATGCTCTATGATACCTCATTTTTGTCTTTGATGTGACCTTTGGTGCGTATATGTGATTGAGGCTAGGAAGGCTTGTCATCTCTACTAAATCGCCGAGTGAAAAGAAAATAATTTTCTCACTATCACGGTTCATTCCCTCAACTATTGCAAGCTTTGCATGCAGCAGTGTCTCTGTACTTTTGCGTGACGGAGAAAGTTGACATCAAGACAGTGACAGCTATGCACGAGGATAAATAATTTGTTTGTATCATATTTCGGGTCTAGTTATAGGCCGGAGTCTGGAGTCCTATCATTTGATAGGACTCCGACTCCGCATCCCTGCTGTATAGGCCTACAGATACTCTTTTGAGGCGACACTCTACCTATCCCTACTCTATGATTATGTTCTTTTGCTCTTCCAGTGGCAGGTTGCTTGTGATATGAACACGCTCAAGGAAAATACTCTTGAGGTTGAGCATGAAAGGAATAGCAGCTCATTGAATTGCTTTTTTGACAAACATTACCTCTCCAAGGCTGTTATGACACGCAGGATCGGCAAAATACTATTATTCCTTCTGCATTACTCCAGCCTCAGTATGCCCCAGCTCCAGCCTGCATTCTTCTTCTTACTTCTGCATCACCCTCACCATCTTCAGAGACCATTCCACCAAGGTACACAAGCTTATCTACCTGCTTCAGTTCCACTTCTCTCACACCCATAGCCAGTCCTTCCACTCCCGGCCAATCCACATTACTTCCGTCTTCACCAAGGTCATTCTCAGACCATGACACGTAAAACTTCCATCACAGTCTTTCAGCCTCTCTTCTAACTCAAATTCATCCTTCCCAACTATACCGCCAGGTCATCCGCGTACAACAATTTCTTCATGGCTTCCTTTTCACTGCCTTTCCTACTAACTGCCATTACCATTATAAATAGAACTGGGCTTAAAGCACTATCCTGTCTTAGGCCCATGTGCACTTCAAAATCATCTTTGAAGATATCTAAAATTCAATTGGAGAAATCTGAAATTCATCTGGAAATGTCTAAATTCATTTGGATGGATCTGAAATCGATTTGAAAACATCTGAAATATAAATGGAAAGGGTGTGTCAACGAGGATATCGGACAATTATTATGTATTAGAAGAAAGGAGATATCATAGATATCTATTCCTGCATCCATTACATTTATGATGTTGAAGTCTAGGAACAGGAGGTAATTCAATTTTCCTGGCAATGTGCTGAAAGCAAGGGGGTCACTCCTTCTCTTTATTTGCCTTCGTAAAGTTATGTAGGCCTACATGTACAATAAAATTGAGTGGGTAGAAATCACGGCGCTTCGTGTCACAGACACATCAAAAGGTGGGACCGTGCAGTTATCAATACAACGCATTATATAGCAATGAGACGGAGATGTGTTAATACCGCAAGAAGTTTGGTAGTCATCTATAGATATCAAGACAACTCACGGAATTATCAAGAACCCTTGTAATCATGCATGCGAAATTTCTTTTTATAAGGCAATAATTATCATTTTCAAAATCATGTAAAACGGCCGAAATATCCGTCTGACCGAGACCACAAAATTTTCGTTCAGAACACGCTAGTAATATATAGTAAAATACAATAACTTGTACAAACACTCATTTGGTGTGGTCGCCACTATGATTTTCGAGTTCAGCATGAATAACTGACTATATGAAAATTTTCAAAGAGAGAGAAGTTGCAGAGTTGAAAAGACAAAAATTGCTCAAAATGAAAATGGATTTACCCAACTAAGTGAGTGAATGGAATAAGGTGAGAGTATTTTCATAAGCGTGAACATGTCACAAACTATAGGGGAGGCGGGACTAATATGGGCAGTGGGCACTTAGGGGTTTTTAGGCTTATTTTTTACAAAGGTAATTCTTTCGTCCCGGAACAACTCACAAGGAACGAGGAGCGTATCAGACAACTCTCCAAAAAAGATGGATGTTCTAGAAGCGATTTTGAAAAGGATATCAAAATACCCATATAGCCCCATACCACAGGGTAATATATTGGCACTGACGACGAGTTCATCGATGCTGCTGGATTGGCAACCATTTCATCTTGTGACACTGATAAGGGCAATTTTTGATGACCTAAAACTCGAAAAAATGTGACCTAAAAAACTTAAATTGTAATTTAGCAAGATTCAAAAATCTTAAAATATAGCAAAAAATATGTTTCCATTTTCATGCAAAAAGTTAAAGAGTTCAATTTGCGACTAATAAAACGATTTATTTCAAACTTTTGCCACAGTATACCCATTTACAGCTTGTTGTACAAAACAGCAATGTAATTTACTGCAAAGCATCTTCTTCAACATGGAGAAGAGCGCTATACCGAAGCAGCGGTTGGCTGGCAAGGAAAGGCACACGACAGACGAGCCAATCCTGGCGCCGCTGGTAACTTTCACATCTGTAGGCAATGCATGCATTGGGAGCACTGCATTGACCAAAAGACATTGACCACTCCATTGGCTGAAAAGACCAATATTGCGTCATTCTGCAAGCATCAGTCATTTTCTATCCCCTCTTCCCGCAACTCTAAGTCTAAAACTACAGAAGAATGAATGACCAAAATGTGACTAAATATGATACATTAGTACATAAATATGATACAGAGACACAGGAAATATGACAATATTACCTTACTCACCTTGCCCCAAAAATATGACAAAATATGACGTCATAAAAAATTGCCCTACTGACAACTGTGTATATTTGACGCAGCTAATTATATGTCATGACTGAATCGGCCCTCTGCTACTTCAGAACGTGGCAGATCTCAAAATATAACTCGCCTGGAAACTGGACCTAAACGTGGAATTCACCCCGTCAATGAAAAAGAAGCTTCCTCGTTGATAATATTATTGATGATGACGTCGCATGGTGAGGAAGTTCAGTGATATAAGAAAGGGAGAAAATTGTGGAGTGACATTTCTCGTGATGAAATAGATGTTTTTATCGGCATTAACATTATCTTTTCTGCTTATAAAATCCTTCGAGGAATTCCAGTCGTTGCGAAAGTTGTTCCTGCTAGAGAGAGCTGGGTTCTTCTTTTATTTTTATCGTAACAACATGATGCTTCTCTCTGATAAGGACAAATGTGCAAGTCCAATACCGCCTCTCTCTACCGAGCATTTTCAACGAGAGTCCCATGATTAAAACCCTAACATGATCCAGGCATACGAAGTCAAGCGTTGATAATTTGGACCAAATGGAACGTCTATAGCTCCAAAAGAAAATGTCAAAGATGGCCCTTTGAATTGACTTTCAATTTTTTTGATGTTGCTGCCGTAGACACCTAAATAGTGCTACATTTTCAGAACAACAACTGGATGTGTACGGAACGTTTTACCGTATTATAGCGATTTTAAAAGTATGCGCATATAAGCGAAAATCGCTTGCGAAAATCGAAAATTGTGATACAGATGTGCATTTTGTTCGCTTATAAGCGCATGCGCTAATATCCGAATATAAGAGCACCCTAGTCAATATGATTTTTTGGTCTACTCGTGTAGCTTATGTGATCATGGACCTACATGTATGGCACTATAATGAAATTTAGCTGTCAATTAATAATCTTGGTAAGGAAATAGGTCTGTTAGAACTAATATTTTCCAATCTCTGCATTCAATTGTTTAGTTTGTGTGTGTGACGCAACAGATAACTGTTTTACACCTATATATTTCGTTTTTAGGTATTTTACTTAGAGGCAAATAATATTCTGACCGTCACTAATTGCGGCATGAAGTACCAGTAACGTGCAATGTAATCTTGTGAAATAGCGGGTTAATGATGTGTTAAAACATGATTTGGTAGATAATTGCCGGTATTAATGTCTGATTATTTCTAAAATGGTTTATTTTACTTTGATGAAATGAACAATTATGAGATTTACATGGATTAGTAGCGCAATTTTTAGGTTATATTATAGGCTAGCTTAATTGTTGAGATACGAGTAGAGCTAATCATATTTAACGTAATTGCCATGAAATTTTGATACCAAATAATTCACGACAAAAATGATTTTGCGACTGATGCCGTGTAAATATTTTTAGCAACTCATTTTTATTAAAGCCATTACTAAAGGGAGTGCCGTATTTTTGCTTTCGCATCCTCATCATGAACACCCTCCCGTATGAGGCTATCAACTATGATGGACTTTTTTCCGCTTATATCCGGATATGAGCGCACCTCTGCTTTTGAGTGCATGCGCTTAAAATCGCGATAGTACGGTAATTTCATTCTGAATCTTGGTTATTCGATGTGTGAAAATCATGTGCGATACAGGCAAAAAGCAAGACTATGTACTCATCTGTAAAACAAACCATGTGTCTCAGATCAGTGGGTTCCCATTGGTATCATCACTCGAGAAAGCCAAAGTCTCCAGAAGCGAGGTCGATGCATCATATGTGACCGATTGAAAGGTCAGAGAGTGCAAACTCATTGCAATGCTCTATTTGTAAGACTCATTCAAAGGTTGTATGTCTTCATTGTGCTTGAGTCGCCAATTTCAAACATTTCATGCAGAGGAATCGTAATCTTTTTTCAGTTAAAATCTTAAGTCGTGTCTGACAAATAAGTCAAGTGGATGACACGTTTCGTACATATATCGTTTGTACATATATCTGATATTCCTAATTACAAATTAATGATAAAACGAATCAATACAAATACGTACACGCAGCATACATGTACATGTATCTAATTATACGAGTCTAGATTATGTGCCGTGTATTGTAAGTATTATAGATTCAAATTCCTGTGGAGATTTTGGATCAGATTTACATTGTTATTTCTGGGGACCCCAAGCGTAAACTAACTAGTATGTGAGTTGCCGTAAAGGAACCGTTATAGTCCGGGAGCCAGCGTGAAGTTGTGCAGGGAACGAGGTAGTACGCAAAACTTTCACATAACATAGTACACCTCTAACCTACTGCAAAACTTCGCGTCTGCCGGATCAGATCATTTGCTTTTCAGAAATAGAGAGGATAACAAAATCCTATGTATTTCCAATGGTAAAATTGTGACATTTAAGGTGTTGACTCCATTTTTTCGAATTTTTGCTCATAAAAGTTACACAAATTGGTATTTTGTTGAAATGGTTATTATAGATATCATCTACAGATCATGATCTTTCAAATGAGCTATCATTCAGTGACTGAGGATGAAGTAAAGTGTACAAACAGACACTTTTCGTTGGTGTAACTGCAAATTTTAACATCGAAATTTCAGGAAAATTGTTGATATACTTTAACGAAAAGTGTCTGTTTGTGCACTTTACTTCATCCTCTGTCACTGAATGATAACTCATTTGAAAGATCATGATCTGTAGATGATTTCTATAATAACCATTTCAACAAAATACCAATTTGTGTAACTTTTATGAGTAAAAATTCGAAAAAATGGAGTCAACGCCTTAAATGTCACAATTTTACCATTGGAAATACATAGGATTTTGTTATCCTCTCTATTTCTTAAGAGCAAATGATCTGATCCGGCAGACGCGAAGTTTTGCAGTAGGTTAGAGGTGTACTATGCTATGTGAAAGTTTTGTGTACTACCTCGTTCCCTGCACAACTTCACGCTGGCTCCCGGACTATTAGATGATGTCAGACGAATGTTAGACGATTTCATCTTTTCCTGTACATGATTGGTTCATCAAGACAAGAAATTGAAGTGGATCATGACCGAATCGGCTGCATTGATTATAGTAAACAAGGTTATATTTACAAAACCTGAAAAGTCATGAGTCATATTAGCCTATTCGATTTTGCACTTAATTTAACACAAACAAACAAACGTTGCACTGAAACGCCATTTTATTCGTGCCACATGACTCATCAGTCCAATTCTATGGCATTTGGTGCAAAGGTCAATTATCAGTGATTTATTGTCAATCGCCACCGATAAGATGGTGGATGTTATGCATAGCTCGGAATCCATGCTACACCTACATGCACAAGCTTGCAAACAACAAATGGTGGACTTATTCTTGAAGCTGAATAATAATCACTTTTTATCAGCATAACCAACTGATACGTTCGAGGGTTGTATGGGAGTAGTATGGGGTACGAGATCCGGCGCCATCGCTTCGCTCGCCACCGGATCTCGCACCTAGGTAGATACAAAAATGAAAAAATGAAAAAATGCAAAAATAGGGTCCTCTTGAAATTTATAAAAAACAGCTAAAATAGGGTCCTCTTGAAATTTATAAAAAATTGTTAAAATTAGGGACCTCGTGAAATTTAGCAAATCCAAATGCAAAATAGGGACCTCTTGAAATTTATAAAAAAAAAAACAGCTAAATAGG
Source organism: Prostheceraeus crozeri (assembly GCA_907163375.1). Lineage (NCBI taxonomy): Eukaryota > Metazoa > Platyhelminthes > Polycladida > Euryleptidae > Prostheceraeus > Prostheceraeus crozeri. The sequence goes on along the minus strand of CAJQUW010012193.1, from coordinate 1,834 downwards.
GTCCCTCTTGAAATTAGCAAATCCAAATGCAAAATAGGGACCTCTTGAAATTTAGCAAAAACAAAATGAATATGAATAAAAAATATTCATTTAAAAATGGAAGATGTAAAAACAAAAGAACCATCATCCCCCTTATAGGGCCTATCCTTCATTATCATATGAAATGGATATAGCAAAACACAAAGATAGAGTCAGGTACATGAAAGATAAGGAAGCGCAATTATTACTTAGACTAGAACATTATAATAAATTAAGAAAGAGATGGACTATAGTTAAGAATGTGACACAAGGCGTTGGCGCATGTTTAACAATTTCTTTAGGCGCGCTCACTATTGTCATTTCATCTGGCGTTCTTACAATTCCTGTTGTTGCTACAGCTTTAACTTGATGCAAAATGAAAACACATTTCCATCTTTGATCTTTGAAATATTTTATTCACATCACAGACAAGTGTTGTGTACAAGTAGTATGGTGTACAACGTATAAAATATGTTGACTAGAAAATGTACTATGCCATGATACAATTGTTTCTGTATGAGTAAAATAAGGTAAGGCTCATAGCCCTATAAATCAATGAGGACAAGTAGTATGGTTTACAACCTATAAAATATGTTGATTAGAAAATGTGTTATGCCATGATACAATTGTTTCTGTATGAGTAAAATAATGTAAGGCTCATAGTACTATAAAACCAATGAGGACAAGTAGTATGGATTACAACGAATAAAATATATGTTACTAAAATGTATTATGGCATGATACATTTGTTTCTCGTAAATTGAAATATGGTAATACTCATAGTACTATTATCCATTGTGAGTAGCTTACCGTTTCAATTGATTGAGTTTAATATTTCTTCAAATGTATTTCGGCGTCGTCCATTTTTGATGTGTGATGAAATTATTCGAAAATTGATTTTAAAGAATGTTGCGGATTCATGAGAATCGGCGATGAACGGATATTGTAAATACAAGTTATAAAGTCTTCTTAAAAACGCGACATAACTCCGGGAATATTGGAAATAGTCACTAAATGTATTTCCCGCACGTAGAATTTTGAATGCACGTCCCTTCAAGATAGCTAGTTTCAAACTACTGTTCTCATGATGATTTTCGTAGTTTTCAATTCTTTGTAAGAAAACAAGTAGCGTCGGCAGAGTTACTTCTTTATTCAATTCCTCGTTGAAATTAAATGATGACGACGATTCACAAGATGCAGTTAAAGATGTTTCAAAAGTTTCTATAATTCTCCATTCTTTGTATAAATAATCTTCCTCTTCTTTTGTCTTAATATTCCTCCTTCTGTACTCTTGGAAAACTTCTTCACATCGTCTCTTCTCTTCTTCGTTTGTAATGATTTTTAAAATATCCATCCTCAAATTGTTGAATTCAGTAAGTCGAGACATAAGATTACACTTTTGCAGATGAATCGTGAAAGACACAGTCACGTAGAACACTCGCAGAAAGAATGAAATTGACAATACGTGGCAGCGTCTGATCCTAATGGCAACCGCTGCTGCTTGTGGCAGACAATGGTGTCATGCATAATGCGCTAGAGGTCGCCCCGCTAGAGGTAACAAAAGCCCTGAGTCATACAGATTGTGCAATTCTTTTGTGTCATTTCTGAAATAGATTTATCTCATGTAAAATGACAAGTCTGACTGAGTTCTTAAAATTATATGGCAAACAAACCACGACAAATTTCGATTTAAATAAGATCGTTAATCGATTAGGAATAAAGAATTTTCATATCCTAATGAGAGACGAATTACAATTGATCAAAAATAAGCCAACTGTGATCCTTTTAAACAACGATAATCTTCACAGAATAGTCA
>CAJQUW010012191.1:0-35925 GCA_907163375.1 Prostheceraeus crozeri | reverse complement strand
AAAGTGCGCGACCATGATCACATCACTGGTAAATTTAGAAACGCACTCTGTTCAAAATGTAATTTTTCGCTGAGGATGAAGCGGCGTACATTACCCGTCATTTTCCATAATTTCAAGGGCTACGACAGCCATATGATAATAAAAGGAGGTTTAGGTCAAATGAAAGAGTGGAAGCTTGATGTAATAGCACAAACGAGAGAGAAGTTTATGGCCATGACAGCAAAAGTGCCTGTCGATAAAACTAAAGAAAATAAGACGGTCTATTTTGATATAAAATTTTTAGATTCCTACCAATTTATGACTGCATCACTGGCCTCTCTCGTGCAAAATCTAAAGTCTCTTCCACTAACACAAAATCTTAAGAAACAATATCCAAATCTAACCGATGAAGTCATCACACGGAAAGGAGTCTTTCCATATGCATATTTTGATGCAATTAGTAAACTCGGCGAGACTTCTCTTCCGCCCATAGATAAATTTAAAAATGATTTGACCGGCGCAGAATGTAAGACCGAAGATTATGATCATGCACAAGATGCATGGATAAAATTTGACTGCCATACATTTGGTGAATATATGATTGCCTACCTTAAGTTAGATGTATTTTTGCTGGCTGATGTATTTCAGGAGTTTCGACGAGTGGCATTAGAAGAAGATAAGTTAGATCCCGTCCACTTTGTCAGTCTGCCAGCCATGTCATTTAAGTCTGCTTTTAAAATGACTGGTGAGACCATTCATCTCTTACAAGATCCAGAGATGTATAATTTATTTGAGCGAGGAATTCGCGGTGGTCTCACATTTGTAAATAAACATAGGTTAAAATCAAAATAGTAGGCAATGACCAGACTCATCTGAAGTATTATGACCAAAATAATTTGTATGGTAGTTCATTATCCAAACCGCTACCTCACTCTGAGTTTAGCTGGTTAGATGATAGTGAAATTCAACATTTCTCCAACCCTTCTAACATACTAGCAATTCCAGATGAAGGTGATTGGGGATATTATTTTGAGATAGATCTAATCTATCCAAATAATATTAAACATAAAACCGTAGATTTTCCACTCGCACCCGAATCAGGTGAAGTGAGTAAAGATATGTTTTCCGACTTTATGAAACAATTTCATAAAGATTTAGAATCATGTGGACAACCCGAGTATAAGCCTTGCCGCAAACTTTTACTTACCCAGTATGATAAAGAAAACTATCTAGTCCACTTTAGCATCTTAAAATTTTATTTAGAAATGGGTATGATTTTAAAAAGAGTTCACCGCATTATTAAATTTAGACAGAAAGCCTTCCTCAAACCATATATTGATAGCAACAGCCAGAAACGTGCACTAGCCCAAAATAATTTGAAAAAGATTTTTATAAATATAAGAACAACAGTCTATTTGGTAAGACGATGGAGGATGTTAGAAAGCGCGTAAACTACAAACTAGTTAATGATGATCAAAAGTATCACAAATTGACCTCATCACCTCTATTCATCGATAGAGACATTATCGATGAGGACTTTATAGGTGTTAAAATGATAAAATCTGAAGTTGAGTTGTGCAAACCCATCTATATTGGTCAAGCTGTTCTAGATTACTCCAAGCTTGAAATGTACCAACTCTTTTATAAAATACTAAAACCATGTCCTCTCGTAAAAGAGGTTCGTTTGTTGGGTGGTGATACAGATAGTTTCTTCTTAGGTATTACCACTCAAAAAGATTTAAATTTCAATGAAGTAGGAAAATCTTTAGAAAGATATTTTGATACATCAAATTATCTGCTGATCATCCACTCTACTCCATCAAAAATAAGGCAAAACTTGGCTGCTTTAAGGATGAGAAGCAGGGAAGCGGAGGAGAGCAAGGTGATTGGACGGAGCGAGAAATTCGGAGAAGCCCGAAAGGTTGAGGAGGGAGTGGGGGAGAGAAGGGAGAGAGAAGAAGCAGAGGGTGATTGAGAGGAGAGGTGGGAGCGAGGAGAGACGAGGATAGCTCAAAGGAGATGGAGGGAGGTGGAGGAGGGGATGAGGCAGAGAGAGGTACGGAGGAGAGAGAGCGAGTAAGGTGGTTGGAGATGGAGAAGAGAGAGAGCGTGAGAGAGCGAAGGAGGGAGGAGTAGGGGAGATAGTTGACGGTAGCATACAGAGTAGGTAGTGAGAAGGGATCGAGCGAGGAGAGGAGATATGTAGGAGAAGGGAGGTAGGATGATCGAGATTGTGTAGGCGAGGAGGGAGTTGGATGGAGGAGGGGAGCCAGGAGGGAGATGGTGAGGGATGATTGTAGTGGGGCTGCCTGCAGAGAGGTGGGAGATGAGGTGAGACTCGAGGAGGAGGGTGTAGGGAATGAGGGGAAGGCGAGTGAGGTGGGTGAGGTGAGGCAGAGATTATGGGGAGAAGAAGCGAGTAGTGAGGACTGAGATGGTGCAAGCGAGTAACGGGTGCGATGGTGGAGGTAGAGGAGGGGAGAGGAGGGCGAGATGTGATAAGGTGGCATGATGGAGAGGAGATGAGGGGTCGAGTTCCTCCTAGGATGAAGGTGAAGCGGTTTAGGTGATAGTTTAGGAGGAGAGGTGAGTAGCTCTGGAGTTGGAAAGGAGAAGCGAGGGAGGGGAGAGGGCGAGGGGAGAGTCCCCACTGGATGGAGAGAGCAGGTGAGAGGAGAGAATGCGAGGTGGGTCGAGATAGGTGGGCCGACGGAGATTGGTGAGATCGGAGTGTGAGAGGAGAGGTTGATTAAGGACGAGATTGGAGCGACAGAGCGAGGAAGGAGATGGGCAGTGGAGGCGTAGGCGAACGGGAGAGGAAGCGAGAGTGGAGATGTAGAGGAGGGAGGGAGTGCTTGGAAGGGATAGGAGGGGGTGTGGGTAGGAGGTAGCTGGACGATGGAGAGGGAGGAGGCGCGGGAGGAGGAAGAAGTAGCGAGTTGGGAGAGAGGAGGAGAGAGGAGGATAGTAGGAGAAGGGGAGATGTATGACGGAGGATGGAGGAGAGGTGGGGGCGGAGAGGAGTAGGGATGGGAGTGCTGGAGAGAGAAGGGGAGGAGGAGGAGGAGATAGGTGAGGGGATGAGTGGTAGGTGCGAGACTGGGTAGGAGGAGATAGCGGAAGGAGTGGAGAGGTGTGCTAGGGGCGAGGGGAGGGAGGGGTAGGAGCAGAGTCGTTGATGGAGAGAGAATATGATAGTGGAGCGAGGGCGAGAGGAGAAGATAGGAGGGCGAGGTGGAAGTTGAGAGTAGCTAGGTGCGAGAGGAGCCTGGAGAGTAGATAGAATGACGAGGGATGAGTGAGACAGAAGGTAGAGGCCGTATAGGGGAGATAGGGAGGAGGGGGAGAGGGGTGTGGGAGAGGAGGCGAGGGGAGATAGGAGAGAAGCAAGAGGGAGAGTGGGCGAGATAAGACTGGAGATCAGAGAAGGAGGAGATGGAGAATGCCCGGGAGGAAGGAGATAGCTGAAATGATTCTCCTCCGCCCTAAAATGATTCTATGAAATTAAAGGATAGTGAATGATAGCATTAAGCGCGCTAAAGGCATATCAAGATCATAGTCTCTAACATGAAACAAAAAATTCAGGAAAGGCCTATAGAAATAAAAATATAACGTTTGCCAATATGACAATCTTTAAAATCTTTAAGTCGCATGAGATCAAAACTCATACTTTTAGGGAAACGTGCGCTTTCAGCATGGGAGTATAAGAGGTGCTGGCTAGAAACACCACATATCTCTTCCACATGGACATCCTGACACAAACATACCACCCCCCAAATAATTAAAAAACCCACACTACCACATTCAGGAGAACGCTCTTAGCATAACCAACCTTAACATAGTATTTGGATGTTTGATTTCTGTAGAAAACATTGTTTTTATGTATCGCATGAGATTTGTTTTTCCTGTGAATATGTGTCCACATCGTACATTCCCCATGTGATGACTTTTCCACTGAAAGACATTTTTTCCTATCCCTGTATATTTCCACCTTCACGAAGTAAAAATGACTTTTTGTATATAGCAATGTTATTGAAAGTACATAAAAAAAAAAAAAAAAAAAACAAAAAACAATGAAACACACAAAATAACAAAAAAACAAAAAACACAACGAAAACAAAAAAACAAACACAAAAACTAAACACAAAGAACACGCTCAGCACCCTTCACTATACAAACCAACCCAACAACAACCAAAACTATCAAAAAACAACACAAAAAAACAAAACTAAAACAAAAACACCAAAAACAACTAAAACCAACAAAAAAAACAAAACATTCAACGACAAAAAAAAACCGTAAATAACAAGTACTTAACGACGAACTCAAATATAACAAACATTAAAGACACTCCACAACAAAAAAAAAACACGTAACAACAACAAATAAATGAACACACCAAAACAAAAAATCAACAAAAAAACACACAACAACAAAAACAACCCAAATCATGAAATATTTTCAGTGAATTGTTTTGTATAAAGTCTATTGCTTCACACATCATGTACATATTTCAATAAATGTCTGAATAAAGACTATCAAGCTTTTGTTTTCCGAAACACTAACGTTATGAGGGATTTAGTATCTTTCACATGGATGCACTCTTGTAAACCATTGGTAATTTTTGATAGCAATAGAGGGTATAGTTTGTTTGCAGACGGATGATAGAAATAGATTCAAACATCTTCTCGACTATTCCATATGAAGCGTCTTTATCATGAATGAAATCACGTAAAATGTATTCTTTTTTCTCACCAACAGAAATAGGTAGAATCAAATCACTTTGAATGTAAAGGTGCTGTTCAAGTTTATCAAGTGTCATTGGTGTTTCTATACCAATCGTATGCGCAGCAGCAAACACGTTTTGTAGCATTGAAAAACAAAAGAGTTTTTTCAAATTTTTACTCAATTGACATTGAATGTCATCACCCAGTTTCAGAACAACGCGTTGATTTTCAATTGAAAACGAAATGTGGTGTGTCTTTACATCATATTTACTTTTCATCACATGCTTCTACTTCTGTTGTATATAAGGATTTACTACATGAATGAAGCTTTCAACTGTATGATATAGACGCGGCATTATATTGATAGCAACTTTAGATTCTTCATAAGACTGGTAAATTTTCTTGATGCGATCGCCATAGATGTCCACCCAACCATTCATCATTAACTGAATCAGCTTTAGTGTGATATTCATGAGAAGCATACACCACACCGCTTCAATAATAGGTGTATAATGTCTTACAAAATGACGCAAGGTGGAGAGAAAATAAACTGTAAAGTTTGTCATTATATTTCTGAATAACCAACTTATTTTAGTCCGCCATAATTTTCTCTCCATACTTCTTACCCACAGTCTCATTCCATCGTTTTACTAACTCAATAAGTGATAAAGGTTGAACACCACGCTTTTTCAAAATGATGCGTTCTTCACATTCTACAACATCTTCATCAAATATTTTAAATCTATAATGAAATTTGTTGATTCGAGTTGAATAAACTTTTTTAACATTTGCAGTAGCAATTGACGTTAGATGTAGTCCATGGCCAAAACCAAGATGTGGATAGAATTCATTATCCAACCTCAGCGTAAGACCTTTAGTAAAAGAATGAAAGCGGAGGAACTGTCTCCCACTCCAATGATAGATAGTAAACTCATAAGCTTTCTGATTTTTATTCTTCATGATGGAAGTATTACCACTGTTGAATGCCTTAATAATTTTCTCATTCCCAAATGGCTGATAAGAATCTGATTTTATCTGAATCCATTCATAGTTCCACTTTCCATCTGATGTTAAATTGTATGGGAACTGAAATGCATTATTCATCGTTATTCCATCATGGGTGCGAGGAGTCAATATCATTTCTTCTTCCAAATCATTCACATTCTGAATATTGCTATCATAGCAAATACTAGAAACGCCAACCTCCCATTCACCTTCTAAATGCAGTGGCCGATTTAATTCTACTCGATAGTCTGATGGTTTAATTTTTTTGGGAAATTTATTCATAGAAGCATTACTGGGCAAGTAGATTAGAACGAGTCCTTATTTTCACTTTCCATATTATTCACATTGGAAAAATATATTAGCATAACGTTTGCATTAACTCTTCATTCGGAATGGAGTGTGATACTTGTCACAGCATCTTTATGAAAAGGAATCAACGCACCAGCATCGTCATAAATGGCAATATCAATTTGTGGGATGTAGTTTGATTTCAGCTTGTATAATGCACTTTCTTGAAAGTATGCTCAGATAAAATACTGCAGCTTTTTGGCTGGTATGGTATCATTGCTAGCAATGGAGCTTCAACATCTCCCACACGTACATCTTCACCAATATTGGAATATATCTGAAAATAGTTAATACGACGCGATAGCGACATGTCTGCGCTAGCTTTGGTTACAGTACCACTTTTAAACGTATTTTGATCAAAACCCAAAATGTCCATTAGAGTTTTATCCATAATTAGTTCAATACCTTTTCCACTTATAGTGAGAGACAAGTAGTACCTTCTTTTTCAGAAAATAAAATATGTTGCTCATTAATCACTTCATTTAAATAATCTACAACCAATTTAACCGAAGTAATAATGCGAGGCATCAACACTCTTTTTCATGTAAGATACCACCTAAAGGCTCTACACACTTTCTGTATAAAGATACGGTCCATTCTGTATCAAATTGATTTGACCTTTCACATGGTAAATGTTGCATATCAGATTTTCCATGAACAGCTGCAGAACGATGTCGTAAGAACTGATGAAATCTTTTGAACAAACTAATACTAGATCATCATCATTTAATTTGCTTATTGCAATATGATTAGATGATTTAATATAAGTCAATGTTGCCACTTGTTTGCCATCAACTCGAAGGAGATAATTAAATTTTCTTCAATAATGTTTCAGGAGTCATGTTTGTCTTTCTTGGCTTAATCACAATCTTCTTCACCAACGTCTTCTCATTTCTTGGAATAAGATCTACATAATAAGCTTCCTCTCGATATATTAAACTGTTTATGACCACTTATGTGGTAATTAACGTTAAAATTATCATAGCTTGTTAAGGCGCTAGCGAGGTAACCTAAATCATTTCTTAAACTTGGACTTAAACCAACAATCCAATCTTTCTCAACTACATGATGTACATAATTATAATCATCATTGTGCGGAGTAAATTGGACAATATGTTTACTCGCTTTATTCAAGAAATCATATATAAACTTTTTACATGATAAGAGATCTTTCTTTGGCCACTGTGGAATGTATACTCGGCACCCCTTTTCACATTGATAAGCAGCTGTACGCCTCATATTAATAGTCATCACCTCATGATCAAAAGTATAGACACAGTTGCTATAAACAAGTTGAGTGACACCCACTTCCCAATTTCCATTTAGCTGTTGTGCATGATCAATGGAGTAGAAAAGAGTGCGGCTCGATTACTAGTAAATCTCTTTGTAGCCGCATTGCTAAGCAAAATATGATAAAACGACATTTTTATATTGCTAATCTGCAACTTTGCATAACATCATGAAGACTTGGATTTTGGACTCTCTACAATATATCAGAGTTGATCGTGATGGAAACGTACATTTCAAAAATTCTCATGGTCATACATCAAGAGGAATTACATTAACATGGCGACAATTTGTCAACCTCAATGATATCATGAGGGATTTGGAATATTTTGAAACATTAAGATTCATCTCCTTGGGTGATCAAGTTTGGCTTCAACATTACAGAAATGAAATTCAAATCTACCATTCTCATTCCGCAAACTGTTTCTCATTTCGCAAATACAATTGGGAGAAGTATAGAAGATACATACATCGCTCCATCATGACATTTATTCGTCGTGAGTTCATCGCCCTACTATGCAAATCTTAATCAGACATGACTAACCACACATCATGAGTTTGGAAATTAGATTCCCTACAACGTATTGAAACGGATCATGATCGAAACGTCTATTTCAAAGATTCAACTGGAAATGTGAGAAGAGTTTGCTTTATCTTATCGTCATTTTCAATCTCTACATCATATCATGAAGGACTTGAAATACTTCTATATGAAAAGACATTCACGTATTGGAAATCGCATCTGGCTGCGCGTCAACAATCGGCGAATTCAACTCTATCATTCCCAACTTCATACTAACTTCACATTTCATCAAGTAGTTGGGAAAAGTATAAAAGGAAGGTACATCGCTCAATTTACTCATTCTTTCATCATGAAGCGCCATCGCTACACCATCGTCAACATTCTCCGTCGCTTCAGACTCTACACCAAATCGATCTCACAACATTACACCAACAGCTTCCAAACAGCAAGTATTACCCGGGCCGTCCCCTCAAATGTTAGTGGTGAAGATGAACAATTCACGGAATCTTCACTCTTCCCAAATGGGACTGTACAGATTCTCGGCGCCCTTTCTCTCATTCATCGGCGCAGTCAATGCGCTTAGAGCTACAAAGACTACTACGTCGGATATGGAAGAGGGAGAGTGTGTGATGTCGAATCTGACTGTGGACAATATGGTGATCTCTACTCAATTGAGTGACAGTCTATCATTTTTGAAGATTCGTACCAGCAGTTACAGTTTGTGTTATGAACCCGAACTTTTTCCTGCAGCTCTCATTAGTTGTTGGTTACCTGTGCATGTGGCAATCTTTCATAATAGTAAAGTGATCATTACTGGACTAAAATCTCATGTACAAGCAAATATGATCCTAGACTATCTCATTGAGTATGTACGTACCCAGCGGATTGTAAAATAAAAAACAATTTTTCCAACATGATGTTTTTATTTCAAATCATGATAGAACTTACAAATCATTTTTTCATTAGAGGATGGATTACATGAAAAGTTTTGAATAACAGATGCAAATCGAGATACATGTAAACGTTTTAAGATGAAGTACAGTACAAAGCACCACACGTTGATGAAAGTGGATGTTGTAGTATGCGTTCATTTCGCTGATATTGACGCGTATGTTTTCTCAACCACTGCTGTGTTGGTATATTTGGAGGTTGAGCAAGAGAGTCAAATAGTTCACCACGTCGGTCTTCTCCAATAAAGATCGCTTTCCAATGCTCACCGCCTAAATTCTGCGAATGAGTGTTTAGCACAATAAAGATGGGATAGTGATTTACTGCAGGTGGTAAGGTATCGAGTGAATAGACATTATCGAAAGCTTTCAACGTCGCTTCGTCTGCATTACGCTGCACTTTAGTCTTAATATCGTCAGCAGTCAACCAACTCATTAACGATTATACTGAAGAATCACGTCACGATACTTTGTAATTTCAATATTTGAATCGAAGACTGCATAAATTAATACATTGATCGTCTCAGGTAGTGTTCTTTTGAACGTCAAATCCAAACGAATATTATGAGGCACGTTCGCTTGACGATAGGGTGCACTAATATCGCTGTCAGCAGTCAAATCAAATGCATAAATAGTATATCCACTCTTAAACTCTTTCATAGTCAGTCCGTTGGTGTCATCCGTATTGTAAAAGCCAAAGACATCCATAAAATCAACATAACTGCGCATAAATTTGATCCGAAGCAAAATCTGGTTTGTAGGGTGGACCAGGATGACTCACACCATTTACACGTAAAGCAATTTCACTTAACTGATTGTGTTTAAAATTGAAAGGATTCTTCTTTATATTACCATTAAATGCATCATTTTCAACCATTGCCACCATGAGGAGCTTCGGTGCTTCCGATGGAAAGAGGCCATCTTTCATGAAACTCTTTTGATCTTTCGGAATTGTAAAGGTGAGAAGCTTTGTATGCTGAACGGGGTAAATGGCATTTTGGCGGTTAAGGCCTTCAGCATGCCCTCTAATGACACTTGGATTCGGTACTACTCGACGAATGTAAAGTGCAATATCTTCCACATGAATTCTAAAATTGTCAACTTTAGCAAATGCATTCAGCGCAAATTCAGGCTTATTCAATGTCAGCTTGAGTCGCATGCTGGTATTACAGAGTAAAAACTTTGACTGTCTAAAGAAGTCTAAATTCAGCGGACCATATAGCTGACATACTCTACTATCTTTAATCATAGCAGATCGCTTTACAAAGCCACTGTTTGTTTCAACATCAAATTTTCCTGCTTCATCTCTGTACCATCCCATGGCTTCCATATGACTTTTTTGTGCTGCTGGATGAAACTGTGATACATGATTGAAATATGATTTATAGGGATAATCGCTTTGACCACCTTCCACCTGCTGCTCTCCAATCGTTAGAGAAACATCGCGAAGTAATGTAGTCAATGGTAAATTGTTCAGTCCAACTTTATGTGCATCGTCAATAGCAGTTCCATCTGCTTGCTGAATTCTAAACCTCAAATCAAGCATCGCATAACTCAAATCTATGTAGTCATCACTACCACCAGGAATAACAAATTCAATGGGGCCAGCATTCTCAGCTGTTCGAGGATGATAATCTACAATACTTGAACTAAGAATATCTGTCTGTATGGCTTGTTGATCGAACAAACAAAAACCGGAAGTTTTACACTCCATGATTAGAAGTTATAGCAGCGTCGTCGTTTAGCGCCTGATGAATGATTAGAGCCTCTGCGACGTTTGCGTGAATGCCTTTTGACTGAAGATCGCACCTTACCAGCTCCGCGATGTTTCCTCCTTCCTTTTTTCATTCGTTTAGGTGATTTCTTTCCTTGAGTAACACCAGCAATGGTCTGCTTCAATGTTTTTAAACCGCGTTCCTTCCCACGATTCAACAAACTGCTCTTAAAACTTCTACCTCTGGAAAGATCACTAGCAACATCACCAGCAAAGCCAACGGCATTACTTAAAACATTTCGTTTTAAAGATCTACCGACATTGGATATGAGAGGTGCTACAACAGATTTCAGTGCACCAAGTATGCTACCTCCACGTTGGCGGCGAGCGCCGATGTAAATTTGTCCTCCACCACTTACATAGGAGGGTCGTGAATAAAATGAGGCAGTTGGATTCATAGCTCAAACCCTAAACATTGTTAGTTACAACTTTGCATGAATCACTGTCGATCACTTAGATGAAAGATGTCGGCACGACGCATCCAAGAGTTCATACTTGAAGGATAACCAGTCCATTTAACAAGACACCATTCTTCACCTTGCCGTTTTTTTACATCGAATGATTTTCTCTACCAAATATGTTTCACTTTCAGTGACTACCTCAATCTCATCGCGGTAAAAGCTACCCTCAATTTCTTCATTATCGTAATCTTTCAACTTGTAGGTGGTCGGAGAGTCTTTTTGATTAATCCTTGATACTGTAAATACCTCCTCTGTCCAATTCGGGAGGTACCCTTTAGCAAAAACACTTTTCACTTTTGAGATACGAACTTTATCGCCAATTTTCACATCACTTTTCACATGAGTGCGTTTACGTTGGAATGATTCGCGCACTTTATCTACATTGTCAGCATTTACATCTACTGGTCTGAGTCCAATAGAACGATGGATAGAGTGATTGTAGGCATGGAGTGTATCTTGTAGAACCTTTGTCCAATTTTGTGTCAAGTTGGCAGTAAAATGTCGCCACAAGCGATTTTTTAATGTGCGATTAAAACGTTCAACGAGTGCAGCTTTATAAGCGCTCTTTACACTAAACAACTCAATGTCATGCCTCTCAAATAATCTTGTCACATGCTGATTTTCAAACTCTTTTCCTTGATCACTCTGAATTCTTTTTGGAATGCGACCTTCTCGAAAAATTGTTTGGAATGCTTTTGCTACTCCTTTCCCTTCTTTAGTTTTTAAAGGTTGAGCCCACGCATAACGCGAGAAAATATCAATGACGGTTAAAATAAAATTATTGCCCGAGTTATGTTTTGAAATGGAGGCAACATCGCACAAATCTGCTTGCCACTGTTCATCGATGTCATGAACAATATAATGGCGGGTGCGGTACTTCTTTTTCGCTTGTTTGTGGAGTGTATAGGTAGCCTGACCCTTTAACCATCGTTTCACTTGTGATTGTGGAAGACCACTCGCTTTTGATAATTTCTTGATAGATGCAAATCCTGCCGGATGTTTTACATCATAATAGATTGACTTCAAACGTTCAGTCGATGACGGCTGACTCTTTTTCCTCCTTCTCATCTTTTTGTTTTCTTGCCTTTCTACATTTACAACAACTGCAGCATTTAGCTTTAGCGGTTTTGCGATCGTGTTCACATTGCTTAGGGGTTTCATTATGAGAGCTGGCGCAGCAAGTGCAAGTGACAACGACATTCACCTCTGGCGGCTCATTACATGGCAAGCAACACATCTGCTTCATATTAATAGTCTGAGAACATGTATTTCCTAGGAGGAGCTGTTTTACGTTTTCCTTTTACCAGTTTTAGTGGCGATGTAGATCTACGTCGAGTTCTTCCTCTTGTTTGCTTAGTGAGTGTGGGAGGGGATGTAGCAGGTGACGTCTTAAACCAATTTGTTGGCATTTTCATCGCCTGAAGCATTGGAGTAGTAGCCACTGTTGAATCAAGTTCTTTCAATGTCTCATTATTTAAAGCAAATTTTGGCACATTATGCTTTTTCAATAGTTTAAGAAAGTATGACCAACCAGGTGGAACATAGCCCTGACGGCGCTTTCTACGTGTCGCATACTGAATCAAGTCTTCATAACGTGAAGCATCAATCACTTTATTTTCATCTGTAATGATTTCTCCTCTATCATTTACATTGAGATGGGGCTCAATACTGTTGAAAAGAGATATGGCATGTGCGCGAGATGCTAAAGGTGTAGCAGTCGATACAGAGTCACGCATCTTATTCTTCAAGTTTTTCAATTGCTCAACAGTTTCCGATTGTAATAATACAGCACGATGTGGATCTTTGATGTGAACATTTTGCTGATAATCTATTTCTTTCCTATACATTTGATTTGCAAGAGGTTGCTTTACTTGCTGCATGGCAGTCAATTGTACATATTCATCCTGAGGAATAACAATCATGCGAGAATAAGAACTCATAGTTTGTAGATAATCATGGGAGTTTTCAAAATATCACTTCGAAATCTAAATTCTTCCGGACACTCTTGCGTAAAGTCAATGAATAAGTAACCGTATGGTTTTTCAGTAGCTGCTTGAAAAATTTCAATTAAGGCTTTTGATCCTCTGGTGCAACTTGTCGCGCTAAAATTTCAAATTGACTTTTATCTCGCGGATTCTTGAAAATAGCATAATAGTGTGTATTCAGGTTTCGTGTACGAGCTTCTTTTCCATCAGGAAACAAATTTTGTGTAATATAGATGATAAAACACCTTTTATGGTGTGCTGCGCGAGTGAACATATCTGTAACATCTTTTGAATTCTTACTTTCTTTTAATAAATCATCCAATACAACAACATCATTAGACTGAAGTTTATCCACTGGAATAATTCCTTCATGTCGAATAAAGTTGCGACTTTGCAATTCCTGAAACAGCGACGGTTGATAAATACCATAACACCAAATCACTCGATTGATAGGTTCCTTAAACAACTCCCTTCTTTTATCCAATAAATTCAGCGTGAAAACAGTTTTACCTGCATGAGATGGACCTGATACAGTCAGAACTTTATCACATTGAAGTCTGAAATCCATTTTATTACTTTGAGATTCAACATTTGCATAATTAACGCTTAGAGCCAAAGATATTACCCAATAGGTTGCCCACGGCAGGAGCTATCATTGGAAGTATTGCTGAAAGGAAACCGCCCTTTTGTGTTAGAGTTTTCCTCTTTCTTTGAAGGGCGACTTTAGGATTGGAGATGAAACGCAATTTCGTAGCATATCGCTTAAGTAACTTTCGTTGTTTTGGCGCTAATTTCTTCGTCCTCAACTTCCTCACATGAGAAATAATTTCACAAATGAATTTATCGTTAGCATGTCGTATAGCATTGTATCGCTGATTTGCTTTCATTCGTCGGAGAGCTTGAATGGCTGAAGAAAACTTTTGACTTTTACGTTTCGTCATTTTACGTTTCGCCATTTTCCGTGTTAGTCTTTGCTAAAACCTATCTTTACCACATTTGCATAGGTACTAACTATTGCGACATAAGTGACACTCGAAATGAGCAATATCACAGTGGTTACATTGGCAAAGTTGAATGCAATTACGTATGAAACAGCGTTGACAAAAAGCATGCTTACATCTCTTGAAGATGCGCTTTTCATTTCCATCCTTTCGCTTACATACATCGCAACACATAGTTTCACCGTTACTGATGTCTATAGCAAGTCTTTTTGAAGATATGAATTTGCTAGCCTTTTCTAAATAATAGACGCATGTACAGAAGGAATATACTTCGAGAGTGAGCAGACATAGCTCGAAAACCAGTTGTGCTACAATCAAGTACCACTGCATTTTCAATTTTTCTTTATGGAAAGTTGAATGTGAATATCTGAAATCGCTTCAATCACTAGACTGCTACCATGATGGTTAAATGCGTTAAGACGTTCAGCAATTTTTATCATATGTCTTTTAAAAAATTCTTCGGGGTGATCTACCACTTCCATTGAATAAGAAGCAAAATGGAAAGAGCGACTTTCCACCTCTTCCTTTCCAAAATGACTAAACTTAATTTTCGCAACTAATCGCGCCATGATAATGCTATCAGAGAATGTATTCATTAACTCTAGAAATAGAGTGCTAGCATCATCAACCACTGCTTCGATGTCGGTCTCATCTTTATGAAATTTTATCACATAATCTTGAACAGCTCCTTTTAAACTTTGCCTATGAAAACGTAATGTTCCGCAGTCGTTTGAGAAAGACATGATCGCCCTTTATCTAACCCATCCATTGCATGAAAACAACAACTCTTCTCATAGTAACATTTATTGAATAACGGTAACAAGCATGCATTATAAATCAATGGTTTGAAAGAGATAAAATAGATACAGCTGGTAACTATCATACAGCGAGCAATGATAACCATACAGGACTTTGGCAGTGTTGAGGTAAGGAGGAAAGAAGCATTGGTTATGAACGTAGCTACTACAACGAACAGACAAAATAGGAACACACAAATCCTTAAAACGTTTCGTGACTTCATGATAATGTTGATTCACTCTACTATCCCAAGGCGGGAGCAAAATATCATCAATGATTAGATTGGGAAATACTTTCCTCTCCTTACCAGGATTATTACAAAAGATGCGTATAACATTGAAAGCAGCTAACCATCGTTTAAAGTCAATAAGAAGAGCACTCTCACAAGAAAAGCCATAGTCTTGCAAATATTTCAGATTAAGTCCATGAATGTGTTTTCTCGCCCATTGATCAACATTGGGATCGCAGTTGGCATGTTGATGATAGACACTAACAATCTGATATGTCCAATTGTTCATAGCAATAGCACTGAGCTCCTGTACAGGTTCACCCTCACAATCCATAAAAATGATGATAGAAGCCTAAAACGGAAATTACACATCTAAGGAAGCGTTCTATAACATATTACAAAATGAAGAATTACATCGATGCTTTTCACGACAAAATACACAAATGATATGATGGCAACGAAGAAGTAAAATGTATCTAATAAGACCACGTCTACGACACTCAAAGCACATAAGCGAATTGTCATAGGGTAGAGTTAGGAAAGGACTAGTAATTCTCCTTCTTTGATTTGCGTTTTGATGTAGCATTCTTCTCCAACTTGCGCTTCGTACCACTGCTGTTAAGGATTTGATCAATTATGTCGTCCACGTTGGGTGGTTTTGGAATATATAGGATGGATTCCATATGCATGGAGAGAGAGGCTATTTTATTATCCTTGTGTCGACCATAATATAGCCCATTCACTTTGAAAAGGATATCCCAAGTACCTTCTCCGAGCTCATCACATCTGATGGCTATTGATTGATCTCCCTCCTTCTTATAGTAAGTACACCAATGTGATACCGGTAGGCAAATGTGATTACCATCCCAAATCTTTCTATAGGGAGTATCCTTGTCATCTCTAGCCTTCCACTCTTGAGCAAGAGGAGTAGGAATGTCCATATTTAATGTCACATACTCCTCAATAATATCAAGTTGGTGGCGAATGTACGGACTCACGGGGATCAGTATGTAGTCCCCATACTGATTGCGCATTATCTTGACATCCGTGGAAGGGAGCATTCCCGTTTGGAGTACTACGCTATGATCGCCATAACGCAAGACTTGTTTAAATTTACGCTGTAGCGGTGTAGGATTATGTACCTTGGTTGTTTCTTCCACTGGCCTCAGTTGTAGATGATCTGACCGTAGCGAACCTTGTAACGTTTGACCGCCATTTTGTCCTACTAGTGCAGCAGATGGAGTAGATGCCTGAAAATGAAAAAAGATTGTATTAAGTTTACGTTCAAGGGAGGAGAGGGAGGGAAGTAGCGACTTACCATTTTAGTTGGATAATAGAACAGGGAACTAGAGAGAGAGAAAATGTGCGTCCGTCACTCGTGTGATTCAACGATGGAATGATTCTCACTGTGGAAGGCTCGCTATTTATAAAGAAATGCTTGATTCTCATTGGATGATGATCCTCATTGGACAATAACATCAAGCTGATTCCAAATCTGGCTTCCGTTTTCCCATCCGATGCTTCGTTTTGAAGCTAGAGCCCAAAACGTCCCAAATTCTAACTCTGTCATTTTTCGCCAATGTCCCAAAATCTTAAATGGCGTCTCACATCTAAACGAAGACAGATAGGAACAAGCCGATTCTTTCACTGAATTTGTCTCACTCTTAGCTTTCAAACAAGCTATCGCACGACAAAATCCGTCCACTGGAAGCCAAAATCGAAGCAAGCTGTCCAGAGGGTGGGGGAGGTCAGTGAAATTTGATGAAAAATGTTTTGGTTACGGTCCCAGGTCGAAATTCCACACTTTGGAAAATTTTCAAAATTTTACCCATACAAAGCCACTCTGACACTTAGGATTTTTTCAGGTGAGCGAGCTCCGACCTAAAATCTTGTAACCGCTCTAACTTTTGAACGAAGACAGATAGGAACAAGCCGATTCTTTCACTGAATTTGTCTCACTCTTAGCTTTCAAACGAGCTATCGCACGACAAAATCCGTCCACTGGAAGCCAAAATCGAAGCAAGCTGTCCAGAGGGGGGGGGACGTCAGCGAAAATTTTCTCTCCGATTGACTTGAAACTCACCCTACCGATGTAGAATTTCACGCTGAATCCGAATCTGGCCTCCGTTTTCTCATCCGATGCTTCGTTTGGGCGCTACACACCAAAACGTCCCAAATTCTAACTCTGTTAAAATTTTGAAGAAAAATTTTTTCTCGCCGATTGCCTTGAAACTCACCCTACCGATGCAGAATTTTACGCTGAATCCGAATCTGGCAGCCATTTCACCATCCACGACAACCTAGACGGTCGCCCACGTCAACCTAGACGGTCGCCCACGTCAACCTGGACGGTCGCCCACGTCAACCAGGCGGTCGGACCAACTCACCCGAGTCTCACACTCTGTCGTTGCAGAGGGGGGGGGGAGTCAGCGAACAGTTTGTGAACGTGGACCCACCTGGCCGGCACACCACGACAGACTGCAACCTCTGCCGTTGCAGAGGGGGGGGACGTCAGCGATGGCGGCCATCTTGCGCTATCTGGTGTTTGTCACTTCCTTACTACTCATAACACTAAGCTTTTATCTTATCTTCTTAGTGTGCATAACTTCTACACGTGTATAGCTTAGGAAAAACAACCTACAGTACTATCTTAATGACTCTTAGACTAAAAACGGTTTGACATCGGACTTGAACCCTGTACCTTGTACGATAAATATTTAGACAGTGGCCGCTCATACCACAGCGCTACGACGTCGCTTGCCGTCACGGTGGTGCTTTGAAATAAATATACCTTAAGCTATCTTCCTTGACTGCCTTTGAGTAGTAGATTTTTGTAAAGATATCTGAAAAAGAAATTGAATTATCACTATAAACATATCCCACTATGTCAACACAAAGTGGCTGCCATTAAGTGGTAGCTGCAGCCTGTCCATTGACTTAGTAGACTTAGTATTTAGTGATACCAGTACAATAGGCGTACCCTTAATTTTCCCAGGCCTTGTATGCCTGTAAGTAATATGAGGATGACTTTGTGTGTACACTGTAACAATATACATGTAGTAAAAAAAACTAAATGTATGTACGGGTATGCCAAACTTCAAAGCTAATGTATAGGCTTCTGATAATGTAAAAGCTGATGAAGTTTGCAACAATATTTAACGTCTAACAAGTGATTTTTCTTTCAGATGCCTCGGGAGTACAAGCGAAAGAAAAAAAACCGGATGAATTACGGAACAGAGGCGCTACAAAAGTCACTTCAAAGCTTGAAGAATGGCATGGGTGTTCGTCAAGTGTCTCGAATGTATGGTGTTCCGTGCAGAACATTAAGACGACATCGAGATGGTCTTACTTCTCGTCCTGGAAGGACAAAGCTTGGCAGATACGAGACTGCCTTGCCAACCGACGTTGAAGATTCTTTGAAGGAACATATATTATTCATGGAGAATCGACTCTTCGGACTAACAAACTTAGAATTGCACCGTCTTGCTTTCAGTGTTGCTGAACGTTCCGGTATCAACCATCCATTTCAAAATGGTCTTGCCGGTAAAGATTGGCTACGTGGCTTCTTGAAAAGACGTCCTGATATATCACTACGGAAGCCACAAGGAACGAGCATCAATAGAGCTGTATCCTTTAACAAGCAAAACGTCGAAGAATTTTTCAAGATATACAGACATTTTGGAAAAGCAGTCTCCAAGTCAGACAAATATGGAACATGGACGAAACAGGAATAACAACATTTCAAACACCATGTAAAATTCTGGCCAAGTCGGGTAAACGTAGTGTTGGTAAAATCGTAAGCGCAGAGAGAGGACAATTGATGACTGTCATTGTTTCATGCAGTTCAGCAGGTCACTATGTTCCGCCATTGCTTATTTGGCCTCGAAAGAGAATGGCTGAGCAACTCATGAAGGGGACTCCACCAGACTCGATAGGAGCTGTCATCGATAGTGAATGGACTGATGGAGACATCTTCCTTGTTTGGTTGAAACATTTCCGCAGAAGTGGACACACAGCAGTGCGACAATCCACAGTTGCTTGTATTGGATGGACATCATTCACACAAGACTCTCGAAGCTGTCCTCTTTGCTAGAGAACACGGTATTCACATGCTGACCCTCCAACCACATACATCACATAAGATGCAGCCTCTGGATAGAACAGTTTTCAAAGCACTAAAAGCAAGTTACAATACGGCTGTAGATAACTTCATGCGTTCAAACCCAGGGAAGCGTGTGACCATGTTTGATGTTGGAGAGCTGTTCGGCATCGCCTACAATCGGATAACAACTCCAGAAAAAGCAATAAAAGGATTCGAGGTCACTGGTTTGTGGCCAATGAATGAAATGATGTTTTCTCAAGAGGACTTCGCTTCATCATTGATGACAGATGAGGCCGATCCGAGATATAATAACAGCGATCATGCTGAAGATTTCCATGAGACGAATGATGTCCCTGGTCCAAGTGGAATTTCATGTAGCACAGCCGAAGTCGTGTCCTCGTCCCCAGCATTTGATACACCATCAAACACCGGTGTACCGGTAAGCCCTCGATCGTTGATTGAAGACCTGACACCTCTTCCACCAGCACCAAAAATAAAGAGAACGAGGAAAGTGGAAAAGTCGAAAGTATTGACCTCTTCTCCATCGAAAAAACAGCTGGAACATATGAAAAATACGAGTGCAAAAAGGAAGGTCCGAGTGAAATCAGCAACTCCTTCTAAGGCACCAGCACCAAGTTATGACCGCACTTCATGTTTCATTTGTTCAATGAAGTGGGTCATGTCCTGCGAAGAATGGATCCAATGCACAAAATGCAAGCGATGGGCGTGTGTGCCGTGCACAGATGTCGACAGTGCTGACCAGATCGAATATGTATGTGACTTTTGTCGTGTTTTGTGAACTTGTCTTGTTGTGTGTTGCAATTCTGTGCGTACTATGTAGTATTTGTAGCGCCTATGAAAGTCTATATTGTAATAGTCAATAGATCTGTTTGATATTGGAAAATTTGTTATTGTTATATTCGCAGCTGGGTCCCGATTAGCAGATAGGTATAGACATATGTATAGGTAGGCTATATGGATAGGCTAAGCTTACTAGCATTCCTTTGGGTTGACATATAATCGTAGCCAAAATGTTAAATGTCCGGTTTTTCATATTGCCTTAGCATCTGAATACTAATATCATTATGATATTTGCAATTTGAATACGATGTTAAAATAGTAGGGGGTAAAACGCCCCCATGGGCGTCTTACCCTACATGGTGGGGCGTTTCGCCCCATGCATGGGGTAAAACGCCTTTTTGAGAAAATTTGCAAAAAGGTATGCACAGAACATTACAAAAGCGTTCGACGAAAATCAACTAGTCTGAATAATTCTACGGTCTCTATTCTCAAATTGAGCAAAAATCGCGTTTTGTAATTTGTGATAAAAAAAGTCCAAATTTAGCGTGAAAGTTAAGTGGCGCGTCCTGCCCCACCTTACCCTAGTTGTGACATGCAGAATGAATCAAACTGATTGAAACATGATTCCTGCTAGAATATCGATCAGACAATGGTCCTTTCTTTTTATTCAAGTTGTCGATGCACTTCTTTTCCTATTAGTAATTTTTCTGCATATGTACTTTTTAGCTACTACTTATTCATTTCGTGATTGCTTGTCCAGTGACTGTCCATTGCTTGATCGATACTCTAGCAGGAATCATGTTTCAATTAGTTTGATTCAGTCTGCGTGTCACACCTAGTGAGAGCAGACAAATAAACTTATGACAATAAGTAAGTAAAATGAAACTTTATGGAACATTAGACTATATTGGTTTCCATGCATGCATGCGTATATTCAAGGTACAAGGTATGTTAAGTTATTGTCTTATCTAACTTTTTGTAAGCATCTTGCGATACTGGTAGAATTTTAGATTTAAAAGCACTGCTATTATTAGAGATAAGATTTATGCTCTTATGCTTTCACCTACTAAAACCGCATCAGATAAAAAGGAAAGAGGTTAAACTTATTAGGGTGATTATCATGTTTGTATTAAAATCCAAGTGTGAATTTTAATTTTAATACATAATTAAAATAATTTCAAATATTATGGACCATGGATTCAAGCTTCATAGATAATTAAAATACTGTGGTGGCGGTGATATTAGATTTCTGTCATTACATTTGGTCTATACGTGCTTATTTAGAGAGCAACTCATCATCTTTATGAATAGATTCTCATAGTTTCTTTGAAAAGTCGATCACCTCAGTTTGATGGGAATTGTAGCATGGGAATAACAAAGAAAGGGGAATCATGGCTAATACATATTTAATCTCAATAATGCATTAATGGATCGCACATACTTAACTACATACATGCATAAAGACAAATATAGAAAGCATCACTTATTTGCAGGCGATCGACACACACTCTCAATTATAGTCTCTCGTTTTAACGATCTATTTCTTCACTTATTCAATTAATCAATTAATAAGATTTGATGATGTAAAACCGAAATATAATTATAGGCACAAAGTGGGACAGAAGTATCTGTCGAATGTGCTAACTTATAAGCTAAGATAAGCTCTTAGTATTCACTGCTTTGATGTGTTTTATATCATTATTCATCATGCGCTATTCCCACAATGACCTCCATAGCGGGAAATTTTTAACATCTATTTCAAGATCGCATCCCGATTCCCGACAATGCTGTGGGTGGAAGGTCCGTGGTCGAACGGATTTGAAAGCACTTAGTCAACTTTCTTGCATCACAGAGCTGATGGGCAGAACATCTGTTAATTCAAGTGCATCATGTAGGATACGCAATATCACAGCGGGTCATCAACACCTGAGCTGCCTAGGATAAACAAACCTATTGCGGAGGCCGCTACATTCCTTGGTTTTACATGTCTCTAAGTTGATAAGCTCTAAATCAGTGATATAAGCGGAAATGATGTAACGAGATAGAGTTCGTTTCGCCGTCCGACTTTTGTAATATTTCAGTGCAGATACATTGCCAAATTATTGCTTTGAAGCTAAAATGTACATAGAATATGCTGATGTTAAATTGATAAATTGAATGTTCATATTTTATATCACAATACTTTGGGCTGGTGGGGGGATGCATCCCGGCATCCCCCCCCCTTCTGACCACCACTGCACACGTAAGACGCTGCTTGATAGTGATCTATTTCATGTCAGAACAACTAAATGTCGGAATTTACACTCCTTTATTTAAGGCGGCCGTCTTGAAATGTATTAATAGATGAAAAGTATTAATTTAATAATTGCAGGATCACAGAACTGAATCCTAGTCCTGATCTTACTAGTGATATTCATGTGGAAAGATATCTTTCATCAGACTACTGGAGCAGGATATTAAATATGAAAATCCGCAAAATCTGAACCATCCAGAAAAGTGCATGAAAATATGAAATTCTTTCAAAATTATGCCTGAAAGCAACTAAATGAAATTAAATAATTTTGGGTCCCAAAGTCCTGGGAGACTTCAAGCCATGTGCTGCTGACTTCGCAACTCTCCCCAACTCCCAGTCAAAATATTGCGTAACACATACTCGTATAAAATTAGTTCAAGCCCTTCACAATTGATCTGACAATTGACTACAGGTTTTAATTTTCGAACTAAAATGGGTCCATTTGTCTTCAGTTTTGATAATATTTTTTACAGAGGTCAATATTTTGATGAAGAACATTTTCTTAAACGTAGAGATATTCATATCGATATGTGATTGATATAGATGTGAATCATTGCTTAATCGTAATCACTGTAAGTTCATATATTATTATGTTTTTAACAAGTAGGTACACAGAACTGATTTTTAACACATAATTTCCATGCTTGCAAATATCATTTCCTCTTCGTTTTTTCCTTCTTCATTTCTATAAAGAAAAATGTGAATTTTTTCAAAACTTGGATTGGCAGTATAAAGCGGCCTCATTCACATCAGAACAAAGAAATTGAAACACTTCTCAATTAGCTATCTACAAGCACCAAACATGTCAAGCAACAAATTTGATCTAGAAACATAAGCCTTAGACACTAATCACCATATCTTTTGCATCTAGATCTTGAAATGATTGATTGATCTTCATGAAATGAAATTAGCTCTTGAGAATATATCGACAGACAAACATACTTTTGAATAATTCTTTTGCTATTTGCAATACTCAGTAAAAGTAAATTCTCAGAAAAATGCATTGATTTAGCACATTGGATTTGCTGATACGCACCCGCATTGACAACTCTATCACCGGTGCTTAAAAAAATTTGTTACTTTTATATGAAAGAAAGACATGTCTGATCTTTAATCAAATGCTATTAAAAAAAGATTGTTGAAATTAGTCGATCTGAGATGAATACATGTACGAATTGCGAACAGCTTATAATAAAATACTGTTAATGTTGTAACAGAGAAATATGACTATAGCACACTATCTATCGCAAAATGTTATGACTGAACTGGAATAATGACAACAATAATAATCTACCTAAAGTTGGGAGGTAGAATAATTCAATATTGAGTTGCATCCTCAGTTGAAAATAATTGAAACAGATCTGAATAGTTGCTATTTCATCCAAAATCAGGAATCATCAGCAGGCCTAGTTCACATCTCTCAAGATCAACACAACTCCCTATTTAAGGTTGCAGCCATGCCTGGGTAAATTTGGGATTTGCAATTAGCAAGGTAGTGAAATTTCGATTCATTAAATATCACTTTGAACATACTGCTGGCAAATCGCCTAAGTAGGTGCGCCTGCAATAATTAATGATAACTTCTTTTTGCATGCAAAATGCAAATAGAATAATTAAATAGTCCTTTTTGATTTTTAATATTGAAAGCAATGTTTTCTTATTCCATTTACATTGTGTTTGCTAAAAGCAGTTTTTATATTAAATTTTTATTTTTTTAAATATTAAATTTTATATTATCATATTAATTATTGCAGATGCAGTAACTTAGGCAATTTGCCAGCATCAGTGTGTTTAAAGTGATATTTTATGAATGCCCGTCAAAATTTCACTAACTTTCTATTTGGAAATCTTAGAATCTTTAGAATTAACAGTGGAGTCAACCTGATAGAATACATATCAAAGGTTTTGAAAGTGAAATTAAATAACGATTTTCTAAATGATAGCTAAAAGACCAAAAATAATTGGACTATAATTCTTTCAGATAGTGGTGTATAAATTGTTAGAACACCGAGGACTTAATAACTTACTTCATGGCTTAAAACACCGATTCGAGGATTTCACCAAACGTGGATTGCTCAGAAGACGCAGCAGACTCGTTGAAAGAAACCGATCAACCCTAATTGAAATTTAAAAACATAATCAAAATTGTTTACTTAAAAACTTTGCGTATAGCATTGGATGATATTTGCACAGCTGTTTGAACTAACTGATAGACCCCTAGATAACTTACGATGATATGCTTGGGCCAATGAGAAAGCTATGAAACAAGCGGAATCTAAAATAAGAGAAATTCTGTTATAATTTCGATGTAACTAACTGCTGCATCATTTAAGTGATTACAGCGTATCTTCAAGACTTATAGCATAAATGTATGCGTAGGTCTTCGCTTAGAAAGTTCTACGATTTTTAAATAATATCCTGAATAATTAAATCCAAATAAAATATTCAAATTTGCAATTATTTCTGTGCTGTGATAGCACACATCGCATAGCACTTGAACCTATTGGTGAACTGGCTACTTTACACATACGACAATAGAACGAGGAATAGATAAGACTGTCTACATAAATTTTATAATTCAGTAGTTCTAATTCCTACCTCGAAAAATCTAAATAATTGCATAATTCAATAAAACAGTGCGTGAATGAATTCCTGAAACAATTAGGACTTGATGATTTGACTGATGGACTATACAAATGATGAATTAGTTTCATTTGAACTTACTCCATTGGTGTGATGGTTGAGAAAAACCCGGATAAGATGATTGATTCAGCAAACGACGGATTTTCATAAAAATACGAGACACTGAGACACGACCAAATGATGTGATTAAAACTGACTGTTGCACATGCCAAAAGCATCTGAAATTGTACTGAACATGCAAATGTTGCAATATCATTGGACAAAGTCAGATTGCGGGGTCAAAACTGTCGCTGCGCATTTGCTTCTTTTGGATCTTTCTATGGCACTCATATTTTCCCACTTCCAGTGCAATTGGATCCAATAGAGTTCGATTGAACGTTAAAGTGTGCTATGGCACTCCCATTGCGTGTCATAGAATACCATAGAGTGCCATTGAATTTGGTTAATTGGGTTAGCAAACTCCAAAATAAAGTATACATTATTTTTGCTCCAGATCTTTCACATCGCATGAAATTATACCCCTATTGTAAAGCAAGATTCACGTTATCCCAAACGGTGTCTGTGTGTTAATTAAAAATGCTAACAATTTATCACTGCGGTGGCAAAGGAATGTTCAAAAATCCGCGGACGGAAATCGTATTGTTACGATCGCTTTAATCCAAATAATGATGAAATCAAGAGTTTTAGACCCAATTTATTGGTACACAGCTGCCTCGGCAGTTGAAGCGCTCAAATTATAGGGCCTATCAAGAAAATCAAAATTTTCCAATATTTTCCAATATTTTCCTATTTTTTCCATAATTTTCCATGGAAAATTTTGATTCAAAATTTTCCGGAAAATTTTCATCACTACTAGTAGTACAGCTAGCTAACGCATTTGTCATCTAAAGGAAAATCCAAACCGTCATTCTACGACAAAATAATTAATATCGAGCACCAACGCATTTTGTGACATCACAAGTGGATTTTTCAGACTCAAACCAAGCCTGGATGAAACTCAAATGACAGTCTGCATGTCACTGACATGACGACCGCATGTGATGTGTGCACAGAAAGAAATATCCCGTGCGCTAATCTTTTTGTATAGTTCAGTTTTATTACCTCAATTTCAAGCTGACTATTATGGCTTATCCAAATTCGTCACAATACCTTAAACTGTCGTTGCCACAAATGCAGTTTAGCTGACTGAATTGGATTAAATGAAGACAAAGATGATCGAAAAAAGGCCCACGTGATGATAAAGAAGAGATATAGGCCTATAGCAGGAGAATCAAATGTCCACCACCCGAGACTAACCGGCTTACTTGAACTTATAAATGTTTATAAGCGCTTAGAAGTTTATGATTAACTTGCAAACAGTTTAATATACTTATAAAATTTACTAAACATTATAAATCATAAAACTGCTTATAAATTTTACAAATAATTTGTAAATAGGCAACTTTCACAGGTTACTACATAATTTACTTTCTGTTTCATAAGTGTTAGATTGTTAAAACATGTCATTTCAGTTTCTTTCCAATGCTTTTGCAATAATATGATAAATTATCAAAATTATATTAAAAAAAAACTGTCAAATCTGTGTAGTTGTTACCAAGACCGCGAGGTGTTGCTCTAATAAGTCTCACGTGAATATCATTGTCAAATTCCTCAGTATATTTTCGATATATATAATCAGCATATTTTCGATATGTTGGACACTTCTTACACATACTTCTAAATGGAGATATAGCCGCATCATATTTTGACATCACTTGAAAATCGACATTGCACTAAAAAATCTCTGATATGAGTGTTCATGTGTATGAATGTCGGATTTATTTTCTTCGGTCTAATGAATCATTCCACTCCCTACTATGCATGATAGTTTGTGAGCAAATAAAATTAATTTGTTTTATCCATGGAAAATTAAATTACTTTCAATTGCAGTATCGTTTCACAAAGCATGTGTATCTTCGCTGCTTCCCAAGCAATTGTATTCTGAAAAGTCAGGGTGAAGCAGTATTAAACCATGCAAATTCAGTAAAATCATTTCATTACAATATTTTCCGTCTAAATCAGTGTTAAACTTAACAAGATTCAGTAAGATTTAACTTGATTTATTTTACTTTGTCATTCTGCAAGATAACTATTTAGATTTCGGTTTGATTTTGCCTGAAATTTATGTGTGCTACGAATCAGGAAGAATAAGATCATGTTTTGAAAAAAAAGATTAAGCCGTATTTTAAAAGTAAGTTGTAATACGATTTTCCCTGAAATATCAGGAATTAGAATGATTTTTACAATTAACTCTTTGAACCCTACATGTAATACCAAGTTAACTCAGTATTGCTCAACAACCTCTCAGCCCTAATACCGAGTTAACTCGGTATTGGATATTTTTTCCTCGCTGCGACTATTAATCAAGCTGTTGGCAATCAAATCACGTCAGCAACAACATTGGCTTATTGTTAACAGTCTGTCTGCTGTCTGCTGACTTGATGAGTCATTGGGAACGGTGCCAAGCATTGATTCTTTTTGTCAGGCAGAATAACTGCGTGCGCTCATTTTCATCGTGGTGTGTGAAATGACAACACGACGTGCGACGATATCTCCCGCCGAGGTGCTCGAAAGGCTTCTATCCATCGGTTCAGACATTGAACCGGAATCTGAAGAGGAAGATGATGCCTCATTGATTGATGATGTTGAAGAAGAAGACTTCGAAACGTCCGACGACGGCTGGACACGCAACCTACGAGGATTTCTAAGTCGTTGTCAATTTACGGGAGACAGTGGCGTTGTCAATATACCAGATGACTGTGTGACTCCATATAAATTCTTCTGTCTCTTCTGGACTCCTGAGATGATGAAGATACTGAAGCGTCACACGAACATGTATGCTACTCAGATGAGTCTTCAGAATCCGGAATCTTCTCCGAATTCTATATTCAGGAAATGGAAGCCTGTCTCTGAATGACATTCGAGGTTTTCTTTCGTTGCTAATACACATGAGTGTAGTCGTAAAAAGCCGCATAATCGATTACTGGTCCACGAAGGCTATGTCATGTCTGCTCGCTCATCAGAAGGAACAGGTCTGTCGTTGCTGAAGGACGATAACAACGTGAAACAAGGTATAAATGCGCTCCATGTCAGAAAGCACTTTGTGTTTCTCCTTGCTTTGGTCTCTGGCACACAGCTGAAAGCTTTGATTAGATTTACCGATCATGTGTATCGACATATTTGAGCGATTTGCTTTTATGAAAACTTTTTTTTAGTCTATAAGCACATAGTTTTGTTAATCATTTTTTGCACTTTTTATACAAGAAATACCAATATAACTATAATCACTTGAAAGGGGATACCCTAAACCTATTATATCTCAATTTACAATACAATCAGATAAATACTTAATAATTAGGAGCATCTCAAAATAGGCTAAAATCTCTAGGTTCTGGGTAACTGCTCGCTAAATGAGCGTAGGGTTCAAAGAATTAAGAATCAGTCTTATTTTCGACGTATTCTTTCCAAATAACTACTAGGTATCTTAAAGATTTAGAAAAATCATATCATCAGTTTTGAATTACTGCCGACACGTTTAAATCATTTCATCAAAAGAGTCATCGGGGTCTAGAATAATTGAAAAATCAGCTGTACGTGGGACTGAGTTAATTGTCAATTGATAATAATAAACAAATTTAATTTTTAGCTCCACAACTTCTAATTTGTTTGTGGTAGAAAGTCATCCAAGATTCATTACTTTGTCACAACATATTTAATATTGATTACCATTGGTTAGCTTACAACTCGATAGTCTCTACTCCCTGGTACAATGACGGCATCAAAATGTAGATTTTTAAATATCCTTTTAACTTTATGTCTGAAATTATATTTTCTAAGTTATTTAAAGTAAATTTTGTAATAAAATGCTTTTTATATTATCAGCGTCGAATAAAATATTCTAAACTAAATGATTTGCAAAAGATTTTATTGCACGCTATTTTTTGGCCAATCAGTGAATGAAACGTATGATCGTACTGGAGAGGAATTTGGTGCGAGTTTTAATTTTGCCTTACCTTTGATCATGCCGTCCCTCTAAAATTTGTCATTCCATGTTCTCAATTGTTGAATTCATTTTTGTCTGTATTAGATATTTGTAGTCACTCAAAGTTTAAAAAAATACTAAATTGTAACAGAAAGATTTTGCAAAAATGTATTCTTTAAAAACGTGATATTATTTGAAAATGTCATCTGTTTCATCAAAATAGCTAAGTATGTAAAGTGAATTTAATTGACAAATGCGTTGATAAAAAAATCATTGTCAAACCATTCGTCAATACTTAACCAATCATTCTTTAGAAAAAGAAATATGCTACTATTAAAAAATTATATTAAATATGTCAAATATTAATTAAAAAAGCTTTTATGTACTCAAAGCTTGGTATTATTATTATTGAATTATAAAATGTTATATTTATTTATAAAATGATGTAGCTAATAAATAAAATGCGTACTAAGAAGTTTTTGAAGAACCAATCAGAATCCGAATCAAAATTTACTTGCTTATTAGTCTCACAAAAGAGTTAATCTTACCAGCTTACCGCGATCCAGTCTGCAGTCTCTGACAAGTAAAAGTTTTACTAACAGTAATGTACAGACAAAGAATAAAATCTGTTAGAAAAAATAATTTTTACGAATGCCGTACAATTCACAGCCTCTCAGAAGATCAGGAAACAGACGATTCAATGAGTGATGATGAAACTTATACAGCAAAATATGAAGTCAGTGATAGAAAGGATGATTTAGTTGTAGTTAAATTCGAGAATGACAATGAACCAAAAGTTCTACACCAACGAAAGACATGGTTAATTTGGATATTATAGATTTATCTATCTGCTCAATTGAAGAGCTGTTTATGAAATTACCATCAATAAGTTAGATTATTGCTTATTATAAAGATTTTTTACATGTAGATGTATGTAAATTGTTATGAGACACGTACTACTTAGAATTTTGGGGAGATGTATGATTACTTCCACACCCCTTTCGGTACCCGCATTTCGGTGTGATAAGAAAATCAATCAGTATGGTGTACAAAATAAGCATGTACGTATAGACTCAAAGATATTATAATACGTGTGGCATATTTTAATATCTTTATATAGACTATAACATAAGTGTAGCACCTAATGATACTTAGCCTAATATGTCTATTTTTTCAGAGATTAGTCGACGCAATTGTAAACTTCACAAATGTATGTGAGAAGTTACGACATTCCGTGGATCAGAATACCAAAGAAATGAAAAAGAGACGAAAAGAATACGTATCGACTCCAGCCCCTACGGAACCGCTACGCCCTGTATTTTCAATATCTTGCTGACGTGGGTGTCCATATGCAGTTTTTGTTTGAAATTGATCTCAAGGAGTGTGATTTCTGTTGTTCTTCTATGTTAGGAAGTTGTAACGGCCCCGTGTTGGTTCTGGGTCTTTGAAAGATTTGTGATTTTGTTTAGTTGATGTTGAGGTTCTTATTTAATGCCCACTCCTTTACGTGCTGTAATTCGACTATTTCGAAATTCTCCTGCGATGCAATCAGATGTGTCAGCTGCACATTTAATAATGACGCTGCCTTTTAATGTGCTTATCCTTCTTGGATGTTCATCACTAGCTTACCCTACGATTCATCTATACTTAATCATGGTGTCCTTCACCTGTATCATCGCATCGTTATTAATAGATAATTTCTTTTTTCTCAGAATTTTCATTCAATCTGTGTAATTGTCATATATTATTTGTGTATTACCCAGCGTTTGTTGGGAACGTGAGGATTCTCACTCGTTTACGTTCTTTTTTTACGAATGGGTATTCAGATAAAACCACAAAATCGGAATCCTCGAATTTGCCATTGTTTTGACCGATAACGATTCACTGTTTTTCATTAGCCTAATCATATCACAATTGTCATATGCTAAAGTTTCGTGTCTTTTACAGAATTTCAGACAGTCTAGTTGACCATCATTTGTTAGATAGAACGTGAGCTTAATATCCATGTGTTCACGCTCTTTTCTACGAATGGGTTGGAAATCTAGATGAAACTACAAAAGCCGATAAAGCAGCAATACGTAATACATCATCAGAGCATGCTTGGCAAATGGCATCATCGGAAATGCTCCGTAGTGTTAGATGAATTTTATCAACGATTTTAGGAATATTTAAATTAGTAGTTACTTAAATAATAATTTACAAAAAGATTATAAGTAATTTATCTATAATACACGATTTTATAAGACATTTACTAGGTCTTGATAAGTTTATAAACATTTTATTAAATATTTAATAAAAAGTTTGTAAATTATTGGCAAGTATTTACCAAATATTTAATAAAACTAATAAGTTGAGACGACACGGGCATGCACAAGCGAGGAAAATATTCAAGTAAAGAAGCAGCTAGGAGGCACGGAAATATATGGAAAGAACAACATGTCCTCGGCATACAGCTGTAGAATTACAAATTTTGCGTGCTTGCTGTACTTTCACGAAAGCGTATAATCATTTCAATCAGGTGTGAGAGATAGATAATCTCACTATAACTGTGGGCCTAATAATAGTGTATGTCTTGGTGATTTGATTAACGCGTGAAAGAGGACATCCAATTCTACTACACTTAGAAAATATATTCATTAATCTTTGGCATCAAAGACAATGCGCTGTTCATTCAGCAACGAATATTATGAGAACGCCTAATTTAGTAGGGCCTAAATCGATTGTTATACATCGATTGTTATTGCGCCTGAATCGTACATAAAGAAATTTGATTTTCTTTATTCTTTTGATGAGGAATTATATCAAAGATGGTCGGGAAATTTTTTATTTTTAATGTAAGCTTATTACGGTTTGTAATTTTGCTCGGATGCACAGCTTGGCCTTGATTTTAGCTTCATTTTTTAGCATCATGCATGGTTGCAGGCCGACCAATAAACAAATCGCGTACCCGTAGACAATTTTCAGATGATCGTACATGCATCAATGTAATCGTTGAGCTGACAACATCATCTGTTGCATAATCATTTTAATGTTTTCATTGTATAGCAAATTTGTGTTACAAAGTTACGCTAATTTCAGGAAAATAAAGAACGTCATACCATGACAATTGAAAATCTTCAATTTCTTCAAAAGTCAGAGTATCTGACGGTGACCATGTGTAGTTGTAAAGGAGTGCTCTGGGGCATCATTATTGTCCTTACTTATGGAATAAGTTTAGTAAAGAGCAGACTTTTTCAATTAAATGACGTAAATGTTTCATTTGCATCATTCCACGACAATTTAGGTTTTCTGCAAAAATGACAGGTTAGATGGCTTGTTAACGAAATAATTTTACTTCAATTATTCAAACAATATGGGCATGCTGTCCATGAAAATGTCTGAGAACAATTTCTAAAACCATTGGAAGATATCATGATATTCGCGTCAAGATATGTAAAATGAGAAAGACGTCATTCCGCGACGATAAAGATGCACCTCTATAATCATTTGCTAGTCTAAATGTATTTGCCAAAAATAAGAAATTAGGCCTAAGTTTACTAAATGCAAAAACTAGTCCGATGATCTATTAGCCTAAGTTTAGATATTCGAATAGAGTGGATATTCGTGTACATCAACCTTGGCTAATCAAAGAATGAAACTACAACGGCTACTCAATTGCTTAAAAATCAGTGCTAAGCCTAAGGTAAAGTCGGGTAATATCGACAGTTAAGCCACTTTTCCAAAATGAAGCTGTAGGACTTTAGGACTCATCCATACGTGCAACTAAATTGCACCAACACAAGTAGTTGACTCGCAAAAGTACAATAGAGGCTTGGTGGAACACTTCTGATTGCCTCATCCTAACAGATGTCAAAGCGTGGTGTATAATTTCGCCGAAATCTACAATATATTGCCCCGATCAGAGCAATTCAATCAGCTTCTTCACGCGCCATCTGACAGCTAAGTGCTAATTATTCCATAGCGTATGGGGATGTAGTTTCACTTCGTCATATTCTTTAGTTGTTTTAAGTTATTTTGTCACATGAAGTCGATACAGAAATGTCGGGTAATATCAACAGTCGACACTACTGCTGATAGGTGCCAAACAGCATTTTTTCAGCAAGATACTAACTAAATAGCCAGTATTTTATCATTATTGTTTACTGTCTCATAAAATATCACCTTCACAAGATTTGAATGTATCCCTATATGAATTATTAGGTCTATTCAGACCATGTGTGGAAAATGTCGGGTGATATCGAAAGTTCAAAATAGCTTTAGGGCTCTCACGGACAGTCACGGTTGCATTTCTCGGTTTTGATATGAACTATGATATCCAAAAAATCTCTTCTTACTCGAATCCATATATCCATCGGTTTAATTTCTGATTTTAGGTGAAATGTGAGGCGTGCAGCCTGTAATGATATTCGCATAATATCGACACATTGCAGGGCGACATCGACAGTTCCATATAAAGTGTTCAAAAAAATACAAGTAAGATAAACTGGAGACACTATATATTATGCGAAACGATACTTTACACAACTGTTGTCTCCCTGATTGTCTGAAAATGCGAAACTTCATCACTCTCTGTTGCGTTACACGCTTGCGTTACGTGCATGAAAAATGTGCGGAATTCTCCTTTTTCTTTGACGAAGATAGACTCGCCTATCTGGACTGCTCTCAGTCATGAAGCTCACAGTCATCAAACAGTCACTTGTCTGAGGAAGCCTTTGGCAAGAACAAAGAGATTTCAAAAATCTTTTATTAAGTATTGTCCATGATTTTAGGTTTATAGGTTTATGTGTCCTTTTTTATGCTTTTTATGCATTTACTACCTTGTCGAATTCTCACCGCTATTGTGAGTCTAAATGAAGCTTTTTGAATTTTGAATTGAAATTCCACCTTCTGTCAAAGAAACAACAAATATCTTAAGTTTCGCTTCATACAGTATATAATGTCTTTATTCCACTACACCTGGCAAATTTTGACTCTTCTTTTTGGGACTGTCGATATTACCAGACAAAGTGGCGATGTTACACAAACATCATTATAGTTTACACACCTTGGTGTTCACCTAGAATCATAAATTCAATCGATAAAAGTCGTCACACACAGCACACACCTAATGAGCGCGCGTTAATGGCATGATCGATTGTCTGCGCTGCTCTGCTAGCTTATTTTTTCGAAACAAGAGCAATGCAGCTCATGATATTTAGTTGAACATCGATTCTGCAGTGGAAAGACAGTTTGTCTCATGGTATGTTGTAGGGTTTTCAAAATCCCGACTTTTTCTGATGAAAATAAGTGTCTATGAAGCAGCTTCGGTACATAAGAGCAGACTTTATCCGTTAGATGGAGTTCCTCCGCTTTTTACGGCAGTAGTTCGGCTGTTACTCGGCCAGAGTTGGAAGTGGATCGTGGGTCATGGGTCAGGTGGGTCACAAAATCGCGTGGGTCAAGTGGGTCATGGGTCATGTTTTTCCGAAAAGTTGGTAGGTCAGGTGGGTCGTGGGTCAGACTTCGTTGACGCACTTCTAACCAGTTTGACCCATGATAGATTTGACAATCTGAAATACCATGTCACTAAACGGAGTGATGGATACACACAGTCAAAATATGCAGCACCATTGACTTTCACAAGCCTCATACAGTTTCGAAAGGGGGCGGAATTCACACAAATTAAAGGCTGGAAAACAATTGGTGCTGTCTACTAAGAGATGTTGGTTGGTGGAGAGAAGCTGTTTTGTACAATTGTGCATGCTCAATTCTCGGTCGCTGTGTCTGACGATACCCAATGATGTGTGACCTGGATTTCAGAGATGCAGCTACTGAAGAAGTCAGGTATTCAGAGGTTTTATTCATCCTGAAAATTTTCTTGCAATGCCAGCTGACCTTCGTTTTGTTTGTTCCGCTTGATTTTGTCGGTCTTTCGTAGAAAATATCCTCTGGTAGAGATTAGAATGGCAATTGTCTCTGGTAAAGATTGATCAGAGCCTAAATATTTTCGAAATATGTAATTGATCAAAATATCTTAATAATACACATGCTTCATATCTTAAGTATTTAGTCGCTGAATCTACTTTCGCATCATACATGTTCCATGCATCTCATTGCTCATTCGATGCATGATAATCTCAAACACGCTAATTCATACGACGGTCACTGATATAGACTCATCCCTTTCACACAGACTTATTGTGGTAGAGCCAGAGATGTAACCGGTCGCCGGTAGACCGGCGCAGGTCGCCGGTCCGGTCCGGTCTGAAAAATCAGACCGGCCAATACCGGCAGAGACGGTCACATCGGCATAATTTCATCCGGTATGATGTGAGGAAGTGTCCTTCATGTTGAATCCATCATGTCAATCAGTAAATTGTTAATTTTAGCAGCCGTTTTCAAGGCACATTTAGATACGGTATGCGCTCTCCTCTAGGCGTGAAAACTTCTGTGCAGGCAATTCTATCTATCCGGTACGCACTTTCCCGTTCGATGCTTGATGACTTGATCACGTGCTTTCACCAGCAAGGCGCGCGATCTTCTCCGGTAACAGTGGCTGTTTCTCGGTGCTAGGCATCTTTTGACTTAGTTAGGCCCTTCCAGCTTATTTTTCCCATTGCACTGCCAATGAAATTCTAGAACTTTTAATTGTTGTGAAAAATTAACATATAAAAATGTAATCACCTATGTCTCTTTCCATTAGGTATAGCGTATGGGGAACTGAAGGATTTTAATCTGATAACTACGCTTAGACTACATTTTGCCATACGTCTATGTAAAACAAAATCATGCAGAGTACCGCCACTGTCGTGTCCTTCTAAATCTCTAGCTTGTTGTCGTAAAGTGTTACAAAGGTACGTTCAATAGATGATGCTGCATAAACCTAGCTCTAGACAAAATCAAATTAAGTGTTCCTAGCCTAGGCTAGGAATTGTAACATTCTAACATGTAGCTAGGGCCTGCTGAGCATATAACAGGCAGGTCTAGCCTACTATAAAGGACCTATCTGGTACAAGATGGGC